>OOFC01047909.1:5464-26767 GCA_900323345.1 Pseudochromis fuscus
AAAAAAAAAAAAAAAAAAAAAAGGACAGATGTCATCCTTTTCTCTAAAGTCCAATTATGAGGTTCTTCACATACTAACCTAATCTGAATTATTCCCATCTGAACCTGTGTGTTTGTGGTTTAAGTTGTTTTCTTTTTTTATCCCCAGATCTCTTTGGCTGAACTGCTTTTTGAGAAGGGGATTATTCACACTGCAGAGCCTCTGTAGTGGCCACAGATCCTTCAGTCAGGCCGACTGTGTGAACAGAATTAAATTATCTTTGTACAAAACACTTGTCTCCCAAGTAGTTTTCAACTCTTGTGGAATTTCTCTCTCTCTGTTCAGCTTCAAATAAACACCTTTTTATTAAATATGATTAAATGACTCTTGTGTTATCCAAACAAAATTACAAAGCAGTCCAAAATTATTTTGATGATAAAGGACATGTTTATTTGTGGTTGATACAACTCAAAAACAGAAGTAGGACTCTTCTTAAATATTGGGATCTGACGACCACTGGTCAAACATTAACACAACAAGCGACGCGGCTCTCCATGTTGAAGGATCATCTATGTCCAGGTATGGGTCTCACCAGGCTTCAGCTCCCTGTAGAGAAGAAAAGGAGTTTGGGATTAAATTATATTGATTCCTGTCAATACATACATATGTAAATCTTCAGATTACTATCATAGTCAAATACAGCTAGGATTTAAATACAAGGTCAACTTAAAAAGATGCCTTTAGGTTGGTGTGGCATTTCTCGAATATTTGACCTTCACTGTACAACATGATGTAGAGTTTGACACCAAATAACTGATGTTAACAGTTATCAGCAGATGGTGTGAGGCTTTATTTTTCCTGTTTGTAGACTGGATATTTCAGGGTGGAAGGATTGGGTGTAATTGACTTTCAATGTAGAAGCTCAGTTACCTGGTTTGAAATAGTTCAAGTTGCATATTTGTCCATGTGTATAAAGAATCTTAAATTGCACTTAGATTTCACATTTAACATCTGTTCTGGCTAAGGAAAAAACAACTGTGTATTCGGTAACTGTGGTAAGTTGTTATCTCCAGACTTAAAAATCCATGTGCTAAATGCACAGTAATACATCTCAACAAGGGCAAACAGTCACAAACTAATAATTTTGACATGAGTGGCATCTGATCTTTACCCAGGGACGTCTTTACTTCTTACATGAAGGCGAATTCCTTTTTCTTACCTGTTGTATAAAACACTCTTGTTTCTGAAAGTTGTCAGCTTCTCGTCCTGTTTTTTGTCAAGGTACCATCCAAACACAAAGCCCAGGGGCACAAATATGTGCGGCACAAAATTCCGTAAAGCCTCCTTCAGAGCAACCATGTTTCTACAGAAAGAAGCAAAAGACAATGTAAACTCAAACACATCTACACTAAGACGTCATGCTTACATTTGCTCTTTGGTGTGCTCAATACAATGACAAAAAAATTAAAGTTTAGAGACCTCCATGGCACGAGGATAAGATATTTTCAGATATTTATGTTGTCCTGTCAGTCACTGAAGTGCAAACATTTTATAAGGATTTCACCCGGAGACCCCCAAAACACCAGAAAGGGCGTGTGATGTTTAGCAGAGATAGTAATTGATTGAAAGAACTCAGAAATGATATCAAAACAGAAACCTGGGCATCAGGTCAAATAATTACTGTGGGGGAGTCCTCATTTACAGAACCTAAACAAAACTAGCGACTTGACCTTAAGCTGACGTATTTTGGTTAGAACTTCACATGATTGCACAATTACAGCTTTTTATTTAAAACAAGCGACAGGCTTACTTGCATGCACACGATTTGGACTGTGCTGTCACAGAAAAACAATATAATGAACTCTACAAACATGTCATTGCTGCTAGGATTTGACAGGCAAATCTTAGTGTTGACACATTTAGCTATGTCGAAGAAAATAAAACAAAATAAGTGGTAAATAAATTAAGTGTTTTTTGCTCCAACTACATAGTTTTTGAACAAAAACTAACCGCACCACAGTCATTAGCGCCAGGCTAGCTTACCTGTTCGCTAGCTAGCATTAGCAATAGATTTTACGTTTTAGCTGAGAACAGTTTCTCAGTTAAATTATTTACTATGAATTGCACACAGTTAGCAAGCTCGAGTATAAAACCCAAACAATATAAAGGAACGATGATAAGACTTCTGAAATATTACCTTGTTTTACGCCAACCTACGGCCTGTACTCCTACTTTACCGAGCGAAGGACATTGGACTCTACCAACTGCGTAACTACGACGTGGTCATTTAAAAAAAGGAAACATTTTTATTGTTGTGGTCTCCGTGATAATATTATTAGATATAACCTAAAATTAAAATAAAAAAATCTTAAATAATATTTATTCAAATATGTCATGAAAATATTAGTATTTGGTATGTTGACATAAGATTATTTTGTAATGAAACCGCTAAACGTGGTACACTCCTTTGCCCTTTGACTCATGACGCAGCGGCAAACATGTCCGCCACTTAAGTGTGTTCAAAAGCGCTAGCCAAAATGTCTTAATGTTGGAATTATAGAAAACCCATTTCATAATTTTCTGTTTCATTTCCAAGGGAAGGACTTTTAAATTAGCATATATTTAATGGTATGTTGCTCGTTCATGTCCTTTTCGTTGATACATTTTTATCCACACGTTAGCATGCAGCTAGCATGCTAAGTAGACTTTGCCGGGTAATTTGCTAACGCTGTTGACTGAGATAGCTAGCTAGCAATCAAACTGTGTTTACTTTTAAACATTATTGTTCGACTAATCTGCTTAATAATTCCCTAAACTAAACTCATGTAACATTGTGTTGTTAACTGCTTTGTACAATGATGATTTACATTTCAGCCCTTTTTTGTTTGTTTCCTTTGTTAAAACTCTTTCATCGAAATGAATGAGTGAATGAGTTTTGGTCGCAGTTGTACTTAAAGACATAAAGCGCTGAAAAAATAGGTCTTATTGCAGTGGTTGCGTAGTCCACATAAAATTCAAATCTAATTGTACTTTTAGCGTGACAGCTGAAGCAAGATGACGTCCATTATCAAGCTGACCGCTGTGTCAGGAGTTCAGGAGGAGTCCGCCCTCTGTTACCTGCTGCAGGTGGATGAATTCCGCTTTCTCTTGGACTGTGGCTGGGATGAGAACTTCTCAATGGATATCATTGATGCTATGAAACGGTAAGGAGTTTATCTGTTTTCTACACGAGCTTGCTTGCACCGTGTTCTGTGATGTGAAATATGGGTGATGCTCCTTTCTTTCTTCCTTCCAGATATGTTCATCAGGTTGATGCTGTACTGCTCTCCCACCCTGACCCCATACACCTGGGAGCTCTGCCATATGCTGTGGGCAAACTGGGTCTAAACTGCACAATCTATGCCACCATTCCTGTCTACAAGATGGGTCAAATGTTCATGTATGATCTCTATCAGGTAAGAAATGGGTGTTATATATAAAAAAGATGTTTATTTACAAAATCTTCTTGCATGATTATAAGTTTGCTTTTCTTCTTTCCACTTAGTCTCGAAACAACAGTGAAGATTTCACACTGTTCACTCTTGATGACGTGGACTGTGCTTTTGATAAAATCCAGCAGCTGAAATACTCACAGATTGTCAATTTGAAAGGTGAGTCAGCGGCAGACCATCTTTCAAAGTGAGCACCAACTTAATTACACAACAATGTGTATTTAAAATCTCTTTTATTTTTTTACTCGCAAACAGGAAAAGGGCACGGTCTCTCCATCACCCCTCTTCCAGCTGGTCACATGATCGGTGGCACTATATGGAAAATTGTGAAGGATGGGGAGGAGGAGGTTGTGTACGCTGTGGACTTCAACCATAAGAGAGAAATGTAAGCAGAGACAAAACAATCATATGACATATAATTGTATCTTTACTGTGATTTTTAGATTATACATTGTTTTTCTGTTTGTCATTTCCAGCCACCTTAACGGCTGCACGTTGGAGAGCATTAGTCGTCCGTCCTTACTTATTACAGACTCCTTCAATGCTGCATATGTACAACCACGACGCAAACAAAGAGACGAGCAGCTTCTTAGTAAGTAATATTGACTGCACTCTGTAATACTAAAACTTTAATAGCATATTCACCTAAATTACCGTATTGTCCGGACTATAAGCTGCTACTTTTTTCCGACTTTGAACCCTGCGGCTAAAACACCGGTGTGGCTCATGTATCGGTGGCACGGAGCTCGTTAGCTTTTTACAAGCTAGCAAGCTCCGTGCCGCCGATACATTTTGCCTCGACACATCAGACCCGGTCAGAGTGGACCACATGAAACTGTTCGAAAAAATTCTATAGACAGGTGTGCTCAATAGTCCAGAAAATACGGTAATGATATGATTTACATTGTAAGAGGTATACCAGCAGTCTGAAACACATCATGTAGTCATAATGCTCCTGGTTGTAATGATCCCAATGTTTGATCTTGGATAATAAAGGGAATAATGCATTTATTTATTTATTTATTTTATCCCTTTCAAAGCCAATGTAATGGAGACTCTACGTGGTGATGGTAATGTCCTTATTGCTGTGGATACTGCTGGGCGTGTGCTGGAGCTGGCTCAGCTTCTGGACCAGATCTGGAGGACAAAGGATGCCGGGCTGGGAGCTTATCCACTAGCTCTGCTAAACAATGTTAGCTACAATGTGGTGGAGTTCTCCAAGTCCCAGGTATCAATCATAGATTTTCATATTTTAGAAAAAATGAACTGCTCAGATTTTCAAATCGAAACTATTTTACTTGACAGAGACACAAAAACTTTAACTCATGAGATATAATAGTGAATTGTAATACTGCTCTTTATGTTGGTTATTATTAATTTTTCTGCTGCTTATCTGTAGGTGGAGTGGATGAGTGACAAGCTCATGAGGTGTTTTGAGGACAAGAGAAACAACCCCTTCCAGTTCCGGCACTTGACCCTGTGCCACAGTCTGGCGGACCTGGCCCGGGTGCCCAGCCCCAAGGTGGTGCTCTGCAGCCAGCCAGACCTCGAGTCCGGCTTTTCCAGAGAACTCTTTATCCAGTGGTGCCAAAACGCCAAAAACTCCATCATCCTGACATACCGCACGACTCCTGGAACCTTGGCCCGTTACCTCATCGACAACCCTGGAGAAAAGATGCTGGATCTGGAGGTGAGACCGGCAGTCACAAATGTTGATTGACTGTGACAGATGGTTGAGATTTATCTCTACGTACAGCGTTTGCCCTGCGGGGACGCTCCTGTCTCTCACATTCAGGTCCAGCTGAGGAAGGAACAAAATGTGTAATTCTGTCATTTCCACCATATCCATGTTTCACTCTTTCTCGTTATGACAGGTGAGGAAAAGAGTGAAGCTCGAAGGCAAGGAGCTGGAAGAATATGTCGAAAAGGAGAAAGTAAAAAAAGAAGCAGCCAAAAAACTGGAACAAGCAAAAGAGTAAGTCCCAGTAGAAATAGATGCAGGACAAGTGGATGCTTCAGGGTTGCATGTCTTTTCTTGGTGCTGCTTTCTGCCTGTTGGTGTTACAAAAACGTTTGATCAGTCAGGTCACAGCTAAAATAGCAAATTAAGTAAGGGGAAAAAAGCCAAGAGGAATGCAAATTGTGGTCTGGAAATCTAAAATAGGCTATTTAAATGGGAGATGAGTCATGATGCTAAGAGGACAACATTTATACTGATCATAATTTTTACTTTCTGGGTTTGCAGGGTGGATGTGGACTCCAGTGACGAGAGCGACATGGATGATGATCTGGATCAGCCGGCTGCCGTGAAAACCAAACACCACGACTTGATGATGAAGGGCGAGGGGAGCCGGAAAGGCAGCTTCTTCAAACAAGCCAAGAAGTCCTACCCGATGTTCCCCACACACGAGGAGAGAATCAAGTGGGACGAGTACGGAGAAATCATCAGGTAATACAACATAGGTGCACGCGAGCATCAGATTACAGAACGCAGGGAGCCATCAGTATCAGTAATCTAATGTTCCTTCAAAGGCTCGAGGAGTTCCTGGTTCCTGAACTGCAAGCTACAGAAGAGGAGAAGAACAAATTGGAATCTGGGTTGACGAACGGAGATGAACCCATGGATCAGGATCTGTCTGTCGTTCCCACCAAATGCATCTCGAGTATAGAAAATCTTGAAATTAGGTCAGTGATTGTCATGGTAATTGGTCTTATGACTAGAACTCTGCAGATTTAAATTCTCCATTAAACAGTATTAATTTTCTCTGCCCCTTACAGCTGGTCACTGGCCAGCAGCGCAGTACAATACAGTTTTGTAGTTTGCTGGATGGCATCCAGATGTGAACTGGTGTTAATGTTGTGTTGAAAATGAAGTGATGCTGAAAAAGGGGTTGTGTCGAGTCAGCAAATCTCTCCCTGCATAAATTTGAGTGGTATCTAGAAATCTTGTCCTCACTCTTGTTCAACACAATCGGCAACATTGAAAAATGCGACCCTCCATTTATTTCTTTACAGAGCGAGGGTGACGTACATAGACTACGAAGGTCGCTCCGATGGCGACTCTATAAAGAAGATCATTAATCAGATGAAACCCAGACAGCTGGTGATTGTTCACGGGCCGCCTGAAGCCAGTCTGGACCTGGCCGAGTCCTGCAAGGCTTTCAGCAAGGACATCAAAGTCTACACACCCAAACTGCAGGAAACTGTGGACGCCACCAGTGAGACTCACATTTACCAGGTCAGGCTCAGGAAAAACCTGTTTGGTTCTGTTTGAGTCTAGTTGGTCCTGTTTACACTTGATTTGAAATGTGTCTCGGGCAATCGGATCACAAGTGGGCAGTGGAGACGGACCTGTGTTTACACCTGTTTTTAACACGAGTCTCCAAACCATCCTGCTGACTGCTTGTTACGTTCTCTCTATAGTTGAGCTAAGTTGTTTGAACTGTAACCTTCCCAGACAGCCCAGTGTCTTCATCCTCTCTCGTCCTCTCTCGCTAAAGGTGCGGTTGAAAGACTCCCTGGTGAGCTCGCTGCAGTTCTGCAAAGCCAAAGACACAGAGCTAGCGTGGATCGACGGCGTGCTGGACATGCGCGTGGTGAAGGTGGACACCGGCGTGATGCTGGAGGAGGGTGTGAAAGAAGAGGCGGAAGACAGCGAGCTGGCCATGGAGATCGCCCCCGATCTTGGCATAGACCACAACGCCACGGCGGTGGCGGCACAGCGCGCCATGAAGAACCTGTTCGGAGAGGACGAGAAGGAGCTGTCGGAGGAGAGCGATGTCATCCCCACGCTGGAGCCACTGCCTCCACACGAGGTGAGGCGGGGGACAATATTCATATTGGAAAAAATTGAATGTTGTTTTTTTTTTCCCACAAAAAAACTGAAGATGATGTGAATATTTAAACTCATTTTCAAAAGTTTACTACAACTATTGGACACAGGGCATTTCTTATGGCGCATTTACACTGGTACCTACTCGCTTCGCTTCGCCTCAGATTGCTCGGGATCAGCCCCCCTCAGTTGCATTTACATTGCCGAGGATAGTCCCTCCTCTGTGTAGCTGGTCGTCATTCGTGATGTCATCTTTTATGCGATTTTTTTCGTTTCTGACCGTGCCGTCCAGGTCCTGCTGAATTTTCTCATCGACAACTAATGACAGAAAGGTTTGCACCTCGTCCTGAGTCCATTTCTCTTCTTGTTGTTATTTCAAACACGTCTGCACGGTTTGCCGAAGTTTTAAAAATGGTGTGTGTGCGGGTACAGATTACGTGCCACGCAGTGATGACCCAACGACGTAGTGACGGTTCCGACCAATAAGATTTTAGTACCTGCGCCGAGCTGACCGGGTAGTTTTTTTGGAGCCGCAGGAGAGGAGGTACGAGAAGTTGTTCCAGGGACCAAGTTCCAGGTCCTTTTTTGCCAGTGTAAATGCACCAAAACCGAAGCGAAGCGAGTAGGTACCAGTGTAAATGCGCCATTACTTGACTCAGTGGGAAGAAAGCTGAACAGGACGATACATTTTCATTTGGATGTTGGTAGCGGAAGGGGTTTTTTTGTGTTTTTTTGTTTGGATGCTACTTATTTTGGAAAGTAACCTCATTTCTTTGCAGTCTTTCTTTGCATTTGGGTAAATAAAACATTATGAGGAGCAGATGACTTTGAGCTCCAGAAGCTGCTTCGGTCATCAGACCAAAACTATTATCGTCAAGTCCTGAGGCGGTTTGACCGAGGTTAGACGAGAAGAGAGGAGTTCATCCCTGACAAATAGCCCAGCACTCTCTGAGACTCTTGAATTCCTGAGGAAAGGATTGTATTGTGATTCTGACAGTATGTGTCCAAAAGGGCGTATAAGCAGTTCTGACAGCCCTTTAAAGCAAACCGTCTGACCGCCGCCCTCTTCTTTTCCCCTCCAGATTCCAGGGCATCAGTCGGTGTTCATCAACGAGCCTCGTCTGTCTGACTTCAAGCAGGTCCTGCTGAGAGAGGGCATCCAGGCCGAGTTTGTGGGAGGAGTGCTGGTATGCAACAACATGGTGGCCGTCCGCAGGGTGAGTGTCCTTCCCCCCGGCTCACTCAGCGCGCTATCCATCAGCTCCCTGCAACGCTGCTCGGCCAGAACAGGAGACACGTGGCAGCAGCTTTTCTTCCATATTAATTCCTTTTTAAAGATTTCATTAAAAAGTGTTGATCTCCGGCCAGCGTTTTAATAAAAAAGGACCCACACAAATGCACAAGAATGAAGAGGAGCACGTGTACTTGATCACACAACGCCTCCTCTGTCTGTAGGTGTTCGCTTCAGACACTTCATTCAGAGCATTCGAAACAACTCGCACAGTTTGCTCGCGGAGAATAATTTATCACTGCAACAAATAAGCACAGGCTGAATACATCTCCAATGACACAAGTATTTATTATTGCCTCAGATCCTGTTGACTGTGAGACATCAGAAGCCGCGATGCTCAGCTGAAAATTGCTCCCATGAGGCAAACTAATATTGTAAAGGCATTGTAAAGACACAGTGAGCTTCTCCCTTTGTTTGATGATGGATTGTTGTGAATACCGAGCAAGCGGCGCCTTTAAGTGCAGCGAGGAAGTTGTTTTATATCTGAAAGAAATACAGCAGCTTAGTCTGGACTCTATAGAGACACCGGCAGGAGCAGTCAGATGTATTGTGTGTGTGTGTGTGTGACTTGCATGAACAAGTGATCGATTATTACAGCGAGACACTTGGTTTCATTGAATCTATTCTTTAAGGATTAGTTACTTGCACACAACAGCAGAAAATACTAAAACAAAGCTGAACTCTAAACGCAAAGAGAAACAAATACAGCCTGTCTGAGTAGGATATAAAAATCCCTATGGCAAATGAAAACATCTCACCTCAAATAAAAGATACACACATTAAAAAAAAAAGAATCACAGGCAGAACTTAACAACGCAAGTACAAGGAAAAGTAGGAGACAGCCAGGACACTAACAACAAACTGCATAATTGACAAGAACTTAAAATAGATGCAACCCAGAAAATGAAATCAAAGAGAACTGAGACTGTTAAAGGAGTGTGTGTGTGTGTGTTCTGTGTGTTCTTGTACTTGCTACAAAGTGAGGACCGGGACACTTTTTTACCAACAGAGTGAGGACATTTTTGGGGAAGTGGGGACAGTTTGGCTGGTCCTCACTTCTTCAAAGGACTGTTTGAGGACTTGGTTTCAGGGTTAGGATTAGATTCAGGTTGGGGCTAGGCATTAAGACTGCATTATGTCAATGAGTGTGTGTGATTTTGATTCATTGGACACTTTAAAGAAAGGATTAGGGGACATATTTATCTTTGGGGTCAGCAGTGTGCTGTACAAAGCCTGTATGCTGATGTTTGAAGGTGTTGTGTGAGGACCTGGATGACCTGTGCCTCTTTGTGCTGTGTTTGTCCAGACGGAGGCCGGACGCATCGGCCTGGAAGGCTGCCTGTGTGACGACTACTATAAGATCCGGGAGCTGCTGTATCAGCAGTACGCTGTTGTATAGCAGCAGCAGCAGCAGCAGCAGCAGCAGGAGGACACGCCGCAGCAGAGCACACTGTGGAAATACAGAGACAATCCTTCACAAGGACTTTACCCAGAGGAGCAGAGTGTACCTCTGCCCCCATGGGCTGCTCCCAGCTGTTTCACTGCAAACCCTGTTGTACATTTCATTTTTTTATATATATTTCTTTTCCAGATAACAATATTTTTATTGTTACTTTGCCTCCATAAAGAAAAGCAGATGCTTTCCTCAGACTGACCTCTTTCTCTGTGAACACATCAACTCCTCCAACTGTACAGCCTCATACCGAGGGATGATTTTTGCTTCCACTTCTGTCATTAAAACAGTCTCTTTTTTTCATATGTGCACTGTGGTGAAATGTTTGTCTGATGGAAACAGGTTTGAAATGTGACCGTAGCTTTAAATATCAAACATCGACAGGCACTGAAGACTTGACTCAACTCTTGAGACATGAAACACTGAATACTCCCTGTATAGTGTAATAGACACTCTATAAGCACTAGAGTGAGATAATGGACACTTTTGAATCATTGCTGTTTTGTCCCTAACACAGGATGCATTTGTTTTTTTTGTATCCATCTATAAAGTAGCACACATGAGATGGAAACTACTTTTCTGTACCACTAGCATTAAACAGTTTCACACCTAGAATTCAGATCCTTTAATAAAGGAGCAGCAGGGATATTTTCAGGTTAATAATCAAAATACTTGAATTTCAGGAAGTATTTTTGAGGCTTTTGGAGAGCTGTTTAATTAAAACAATATTAAATATAATACTAATGTACCGTCTTGCAGGATCAGTGGTAGGCAATCAAGCAAAATCCGCATTTACCATATTTTCTGGACTATTAAGCACACCTGTCTATAAGCTGCTATTGAATTTTTTCGAACAGTTTCATGTGGTCCACTCTGACCAGGTCTGATGAGGCTAAATGTATCAGCGGCACGGAGCTTGCTAGCTTGTAAAAAGCTAACGAGCTTCGTGCCGCCAATACATGAGCCACACCGGTGTTTAAGCTGCAGGGTTCAAAGAGTCGGGAAAAAAGTAGCGGCTTATAGTCCGGAAAATACGGTAATCTTTTTTATACGAAAAGGAATTTCTACAGTCGGGACTTTGGACTCGAACAGTTGTACTTTATAGATATTAAAATGCTTCTGAATTTCCTTAATATGTTGCATCATGGGAAAATAGTGCAAAAACTGAGCATAATTAGGATTCATATAGTGGTTCTGTAACTTTTCCAGTGCATGTCAACAACATGCTTGGACTTGGTTCATATTTGGGGATGTTGTGAAGTTCCAAAAACAATTTTCCACTTCCCCCAAAGTCTAGCTGAACAGCATCTTTCATTATATCTTAATTAGGCCTCTTCTGGCAATGTGTGCACCACTAGCTTGTGAAAACTCAATCTTGACAAGGCTCCAGCAGCACAGGGGGCCACTGTTTGCATACATTAAAATCAGCTATGTCAGGATAAAACCTCACCTTGAGATGCTTGATCTGCTCTACATCCAAAACAATAATAATAAACCCAACAATGCAAACATCAAAGCAACTTAATTACTAAAACAGAAAGTAGTCACAACCTTACGATAGATAACTGATGGATAATGCAGAATACATGGCTATAGATTTGAATATTTTCATATTACTTGAACTATAAAACTATAAAAAAATCAATTTTTTGGTACAAAAAAATTCAAATTCTAACCAATCTTGTCCATTTCAGTCGTGACGATTTCTTCTTCTGTCATTTCTTATCACCACACAACTTTTACTGCCTACTAGGTCAACTAGTTACTGCAGTAACACCAGGTGGAGACATTTTTCAGCTGCATCTAACCAGCCTCTGAATACCCATATCAAATCTGCCCATGCAGCACGACCATCTGTAATACAGCAGTGAGATGACATTGTCCCTGAAGTGATAACTGGGACTGAATATAATTTAGCCCTGGTGTTGCGAGCTGGGATTATTGCTCTCGTTGTATTTTAAGCAACTGTCTTGCAGCAAAAAAAAAAGCAGAACTGTTTACCTCCCTGGCTGTTAGTGACAAGGTAAAAAAATAAATAATGAAACGGTTCAGCAGTTTGTTTTCTTATCTTTTTCAGGCACACATGGATATACAGCCTCACCTCCACTGCGCCCCAGTGAGGTGTAACTGCTGTATTAGAAAGTTGGGTGATAAGAGGGAGTGTTGTGGATGGATTGGGGGGAGGCTGAGGTGTCATAGCCGGAGTGATGTGTCCGCCGCAGCCGTGGTGGCACATTGACTCGGTTGATTACATTTGCAGCGTTGTGTGAATCCCCGGGGTAGATCCTTAACACAGGCAGCTGTGAAATGCCGCTTTTATGGATATACCAAAACAAACCTACCCCCACTCCCCCCCCTACAACTCCTCTTCATCATCACCCCCAACTCTTCAGCATCACACGTGCAGAGAGCGTGACATCATAGTGATGGAGACTCCTCCTCCTACTATGATAGCCTGTTAAGCAATCACAGGGTGGGGGAGGTGGGTGGGGGGTGTACATACACACACACACATTCTCAAGTAGGACAAGCAGTGTAAGGGAGTGTGTGTGTGTGTGGATGGGTGATCATGCACATGGTTGGAGGAGTTAGACTTGAGCACGGATGGCTGGCTGACGTGCAGGCCTGTTTTTATACAGTTGCATAACATACAGTTTTGCACTTTAGAAACATTAAAATTTAAATGCTCTTTTTTAATCCGTGGCTCACAGACACAAAAAAAACTTCCATGTTCAGAAAGGCACCAATGATGCCTTTATTTATTTATTTTTCTCTCTCCACTGAACCTCAGTAACCTGTGACAGACAGAAGCTGAGTGAGAGATAGAGAGCTAGAGTGGAGATGAGGAGGAGGAGGAGGAGGAGGAGGAGGAGAGAGGAGCTCTTCTGTGCCACAGAGCATGCCAGCCCTGCCCAGTCACTGCTTTTCATTTTGATAATTGACCGCCAACGCCAGAAATGTCCATCAGCTAATCCTCTTAGCTTTCATAATGCTGACTCTGTCACAGAAGCCCCTGTTTTAATGTAACGAGCAGCTAAGCCCAGAGCACAGGGCAGAATCGCCCTGGGGCACAGGGGCCGCTCTGCCCCCTGGAGGCCGCAGACAGATCTGCTCACCCACTCAACAAGTGCACCACCAATCTGTCAGACCACGTCGAATCATAAATCCATAACCTGGCCCGGGGGCTGACCACCCCTCTGTCTATCACACTGTACTCATTGGCACAAAGTTGCACTCAAAAAGCAAGCATCTTGGTCGCGTACATCCATTCATCTGTGTGGATTGGAGGATGAATGAATTTAATCCCTTTTGAATTCCTGGTCTCCGCACTAAGCAGACCACTTAATGCCAATGACATCAATGTAATAATGTGAAAAGGGGACGGATTTCCATGAAACTACAGAATATTCAAACATAGCATAAGGCACAAAAATCCCATGATATCCTGCTCTAAAAATGGAACTGTCACTCTGCCCAAATGGACATCACGTTGATTTTTTTACTGTTTGAGAGATTAAGCACAGGTTGTAAATGAAAAGCACTTCTTCTTTGACATTATGGTGCGGGCTAGACATTTAAAAATGTTACAATAAAACCTCCATGCACCTTTATATTTCATCTTAACCCCCACAAAGACAAGGATATTATTATAAGACATCCTTCCATAATCTTGCAACATTTTTTAAAAGTATCATAATACAGATAGAATTGTCTAGAAAATACATTTTTAGAGGTATTCACAAGTTACTAAGAAAGATTTTATACTGCTGTGTGTATCAACAGAGCTACAGGGATGCACACAAAGTCTCCATCACTGACAGTAACATCTATATACAATCCTTTATTAAAATCATTACAATCAATTCTTTTAATATTAAAAGGGCTGTGCACAGTTAATTTGTAGGTGATATCACTTATTAACTATTGAGTAACAGCAAAAGCAGCTATTTTTTTTGCTATTTATTCATGTGACAATATAATAATATTTCACCCATAAAATTAATAGAGAAATAAATAATTTTGCATATGATTTATCTTGTTAAGAAAAGATTCTTATCACTGTCTGTATCATTAGATATAGGAGTTTCACGACAGTCAAAAAAGCCTTCATCACTGGCAGTTACATATGAATACATTTCGATGAATTAAGTGGACTACAAAGTGACTTTAACATTGTGCTAACAGACTGTATCTTGTTTGTAATAAGTTGTGGTAAGTTGTGTAATAATAATAATAAGTTGTGGTTTAATAGGTAGTTATATTGGGGCCATGTCCCTCCTAATAATTTGGGAGGACTTACCAATATTTGAGCAAACTCGTTAGCATCGTCGTCGGAATGAAGCCATAGGTTTCTTCCCAGAGGCAACGTCTCTATGACGACCAATTTAAGCATGCTAGCATTTGATTGGCTGGAAATGAGGAAGTGATGTGAAAGTTCCCGTAACCTGTAAATTATTGTACTAACTGACAGATACGGAGGAGGCGACAGCTAACAACGCTAAACTATCACAACTATCAATCAAACTTAACATATTGGTTAAAAAAAAACGTCTCTCGGATGACTTACTCTCTTTCCACTATTACTTGGACTGCACAGAAAACTAATTTTGCCTTTTTTTTCGACATGAAGCTAGCACTACAAGGACACTGTGAGCTTTTTCACTACCAAGAGTGTAAGTTTATTAATTTAGTCAGTAATAAATTGGCTAACCAGTATCCACATTTATTGCAGTGAAACCCTTCTAGTTCACCACATCACCACTTCTTTCACTAGAATATAATGTGCAATGTTAGCTAGTTTTAACTAACAAGCTAACCCTGGCTCCTGTCATCTGGAGTGCTAATAGCCTGGTTGCTAGCAAGAGTAAACATAGAATAAGTGGATATGTGTATTTGTGATTTTAATTTCAGTCTACAAATCCTATAAAAACGTGACAGAATAAATGACTTTGTTTGCAGACTGGAGAAGCAGAGCAGGCTGATGAGGAAACAGGTGCATCTTCAAGGTTTCAGGTGATTATGAATTATTATTGTCCAGGGTTAATACAACACAGCACCTAACGCTACACAATCACAACTCTCACTTTCAGCTGGGATTGTGTACAAACTAAGCAAACAAGATACAATGTGTTTACAGTCTTAGTAAGTTTTTTCAGATGCCAGCAGTTTGAAAATAAAGACATATAGAGCAGTCTTTCAATCCCAATTTATAACCCAAAATAAGCATTTTTGATTTTATTGTGGCTATCACATGAGGAAAGTCAAAACTCCTTATTGGCCTTTTTGTTTTTGCTTTTCATTTTCTCTCTCTCACTCACTCTCTCTCTCTCTGTCTCTCTCAGACTCCACTTAATTCCCCCTCCAGGCTCTTGTTTGTTGTTTTACTCCATCTCTTCCCTAATTCCTTCTTCCATGGGTAATCCCTATGCATCTCCCTGTGGTAATGGTCCCTCAGTAAAGGAACCACTTATGCCCACCCACTATTTAAGATACACATAGAAAGACCCTGTTGAGCAGGAATCCTGAATTACACCATTACAGAGGTGATCCTCTTATGCAACCTGCTCTTCACACTCGTCCACAAAAGCAGGAATGCTCACGAGCACAAATCCACGAAGGCACTTGCCGCTAGATTATCCACGGTCCACAATATTGCAGCTGCCATGTTGCTTTTTTTCTGATGAAACAATGCGTTTTGTTGGGTGCATTCATGGCCGGCACTGATCCTGGCTGAGTCCCTGGCAGAGACATGTGGGTGACTTAATGATCATGTGTGTGTGACTGGATATTTAGGACAGATCACATGAGATTGTTTTGCTTGGCTGGAGTACAAACAGCACATTCTTCTCCTGCCGGAGCAAAACAAACCTGACCAGTTGGTTGTCCGTAACTTGAGGCGATGCCGGCAATCGGATCAGGAAACACACTCTTGGATGAGGGCAGTATCAGCCTCTTAGCAAACTGCATTCAGGCTGACATGTGGTTCCAGCCAGTCAGCAGAATGCAACCTGGCTGGCCTGCTCTTTCCACTCAGCACATCAGAAGGAACCGGCCCGATCCGATGTGACATGGCTGACACCACCTTAAGAGCTGTGAGGAGACCCTGCTGGTGATTAATTCGGCCTCAGAACAAACACGATGAAGATTATCTGCCTGTGTTTACCCCTGTAGACGTCTCTCCTAAACTCAGGACGACTCCCCGGCATGCCACGGGACCGTGTAATAAGGCTGAATCATCTGCAGTGAATGATGTTGTCGTGAAAATGAATAGAGGCCAGACCGAGGAGTGTGAATCCAGAAAAGTGACTCAGCACTTTAACCGTTTATCTTTGAGCAGTTCGGTTTAGTTGCCAGCGATGTAAGTAGCGACTCTCAGACCTCGGTCAAACAGAAAAGTCCAAATTCTTCTGCTTGCTTTAA
Source organism: Pseudochromis fuscus (assembly GCA_900323345.1). NCBI lineage: Eukaryota > Metazoa > Chordata > Actinopteri > Pseudochromidae > Pseudochromis > Pseudochromis fuscus. The sequence goes on from OOFC01047909.1 coordinate 21,931, forward strand.
CTTGTATCACAACGCAAGTGATGCTTCACTACATCAGTCAGAGATTTTCCATTTATGGGAAAGAATGCTATATTTGCTTTTAAATAGCTGAAGGCTTTCTGTCACCCACGTACTCTTTTGAAGTCAATTTAAATAATCTCATGGAAAAATGCAAAATGAAGTAAATCAAAACTGCAGACTAAAGACTTGGGCGTAATTTAGGTCTCAGAAATAGTAGTTGAAAATTAGTAATGGCTTTCTTTTGACCCCACATTTCTGTGTATTGTGTATGTGGTGGTTTGTGATGCATGTTAATATGAAATGAATCAAACACCACAGGGTTAATCAGGATGTTGATCCTATTGCCAGCATGGCCTGGTTTGTAACCCTGTATTTCCCTGTGGTTACTTGATGAACCTTGAGGCAGCTCCACATGTGATTATAATCTCAACAAAAACCTGTAAGTTTGGTTTGCACATGCTAGTAGCATGGATCTCAACATTCATATGATCAATGAGCTGACAGCCTTACAACTGAATTGCAATTAGCTTTAATGACTCGTTACTCGACTCCGACTTTTCCCAAAAGATTTAAGACTTGACTTTAAAGACTTGCTACTTAAGATTTGATTTGACTAGAGTCTTAAATGGCACTTTAGGATTTTATATTAATGAAGTAGTTGGACTCACAAGAGACAGATTTTAAAAACAAGCAGACAAAATTGATGCGGCAGAAGCCAACAAATCCTGACTTCTAGCCTCTGGTGGGGGCACGCGCTTCAAAAACACTGAGTCATACAATTCCCACAGTTCAACAGTGTGTTTTGTTTGAGCCCACGTCTTTGAAAATATGCCAAAGTTTGCAGCATAAAAAACAAAAAAACTGGAGATGTCTCATACCCTATTGGAAAAGAAACTTGAATGAATCAGGGTTATTTTCTCAGACTTGAAAAAATGTGAATCCAGAGCCACAGAATAAAACAACAGGTACTTGTAATGCAACAGAATCGGTGGAGAGCTCCTTTAAAAAAGTTTTTCATCAAAAAGCACATTCCACTCCTCGTGCCTGCTTATGAATAATAAGACTATGACATTAACAACTCCTACTCATCGTCCTCCTACACAGTGCCTATAACTTTTTGTGTCCAGTATGGAGGTGTGCAGGGCGATGAAATCACTCAGCAGGGAAATCTACTGGCTCATTGACTTTATTACACCCCCCCCTCCCCCCGATCCACCCCCAGCTTCGAGTGAATGAAGTGAAAGACCTCACCCTCACTCGTCCTCTGTTTCAGAGCTCTGCTGCCTGCATTAATATAGACTTTGCAGCCTGTCTCTGAAACTCTGATGCTATCTTCCCAGAATGAATGGGCTGCATGTTTCTGCTGGCATAACCTCTGTGGTCAGTCTGAATGGGACTCTCCACTCTTCTTTGCAAGGGGGAAAAGGTTGCTCTTTGCCTGCATCCTTTTTTTTTTTCACTCTGCAGACAAAAGAATAATGAAGTTATTTATGTGCAGCTCATTACAAAAGGTTAAGTCTCTCTCAGATGTAGCAAACCTTTTTCCTCTAGCCACTGTCCGTCGAACTGTGATACCCTAATCCAATTTCACGCAGCCCTGATGCTCATGCTTAAATGAATAAAACCGTTCCCAAAAAAGTTGAATCAAGGCCTCAGACTGAAGGGATGTTGTGATAGAGGTAGGCTGCAGATTGTATGAGGTAAGCAAGTGATAAAAATTTAATGATAAAGATGCAGCTGAGGGAATAATGAACATAAAAGTAATAAGTGACGCATTAGATTAATAATAAATCAGAAGCATCCGTGAGACATTTCTCCTTCTACTGTAGTGAAAGCATGTTTAATGTTATATAACGCTCGTCATGTAAAGGGGGTCGACCCAATAACGTGAACAACCTGCAGTATGAGGATTGCAGTTCGACGCCACAAACTTAAGCCTCAGCTGAAGCTTGGCAGTTCATGCATGACCATATTTGGATATGAAGGGAGGGGAGAGGAGGCGGGTCCGACCCTTGAACCAAAGGTCACTGCAATGTGTAGTAGATTCGACTTCAGCCATCAGAGCCCGGATCTATTGATTAAAGTAACTAGGCCAACTCCGGGGTGCCCAACTCCGGTCCTCGAGGGCCCCTATCCTGCATGTTTTAGATGTGTCCCTCTTCCAACACACCTGATTCAAATGATCAGGATCATTATCAGGCTTCTGCAGAGCTTGATGTTGAGCTGGTGCTGGAGCTAGGGGCCCTCGAGGACCGGGGTTGGGCACCACTGAATATTCCTCTTTTTGGAGCCTAGTATCTACTTAATTACTTTGTTTTTCCCGATTGACCCCAGATCAGTAATAAGGAGAATTAACTTTACTAACGACATCAGTATGACTTGTGGAAATCAATTATTGACTATTTTATAATTACACATGAAAATCTTTGAATTGAAGTCAGTTGTACTCAGGCTCTAGTGGTCGTCAGGAGTATTGCGCTTATTTTTTTTTTGCACTTCCTCATTTTTGAGACTCGCTTGCTTTGTCTATTTCTATATATAGTCTATGTTTTAACCACATCATATGATCTTCTTTGACTGAGGGAGTAGCCTCAAGCATTACCGTGTCAATATAAACACCATGAGCTCATGAAAGGTAATATCTATTCAGTGGTGACTGTATTGGATTGCATGATGCACAGTTCAAGTGTCCATGAGATTTTGCTTCTATGTAGCTAGTGAGTTATTATAGCCAGCATTTAACCATAGGTTTTCCCTCTCTAGTAAAAATAAGTCAGAAGCCACCTACAGTATGCCACTTAGCACCTATTATATGTTATGTAACTGATTTTTCAAGGGCTACAGAAGTAGATTGGACACAGCAGGCATGAAACACACATAAATGATCAATTTTCTGTTTTCTGGAGCATATAACCCCCTATTTCATACACTAAAAAGCAAAGCGCGAATCATGACGTTTGGTACCGATGTTGTCTGTCTGAGGTTGACTGGGTTGCCTTATGTTGTCGACAGCTGTACGGGTGAGTTTTCATGTCCTGGAAGATGAAGAGAGCAGTACAGGAGATGACTGCTGCCTCCAGAATACACAGATTAGACTCGCTGTTGCTCATCTCTGCCCTGTTTACTCTTCACACCTGAGCAGGCATACAAATAAACCTGCGGTGCTGCCACAGAATGCTCAACACTCATGATGAATATTTTATTTTTCCTGCAGCTGGCTGAGAAGCTTTTGCAAGGAGTAAAATCAGCAGGTCTCCAGAGACATCTCCTGTGTGTGTGTGTGTGCATGCATACCAGGCTCGTACTGTACTGTTAGTACCAGCCGTTGGCTAAAGTAGGCCTCGGCAATAGTTGGCAGGTTGAGGAAAAAAAAATAAAAAGGTTCAGAGCAGGGGATATTTTTCCCCTCCATCTGTCAACGAGCTTCAAATAATTAGTAAAATATTAGTTACAATGCCAACAGTGCATTAATGGAAGGTGTCCGAGTTTTTTCTTTGGCTCAGTGTCACCTGGTCATCTTTATCCACCACACACGCACCAACGCTTTTCAGCAGAATCAGCCTCACTTGTACACGGGATATCCCAGGACAGTGTGACCATTGTGCAAAGACTCTAAAAGGACATACTGTATTGCAGCTGCCCTTTTCTCCCTGTGTGTATCATATATACAAGGAATTTAAAGGTACACTCGGACATTTATCAGAGGTTTAAAAATGTGAATTTCTGAACTTAAATGATACGAGAGAAAAAGCAGTGAAAAAAAAATCTCATCTTAAGGTCCATTTAGCAGCTGCTCTGGCCCTTTTTGATCAGAAAGTCTTCATTAGCAGATGGAGTTTCGTAGAGGTCACATTCATTTCAAAGTAAAACAATGACTGTCTGAAACCAAGCCCTATTTTCTCTGTGGTGCACTACATTTACCCTGTGCCATTTTATTTCAGGATCTTAATTCAGAGGGTTTTCTCTGCTCTGTATCGTGCCTTCAAAAGGTCCTTTTGTGCTAAAACCACTGAGGTGTTGGGTAAGACAGCAAAATGAACTCCAGTAATGCCAGTCACATAGCAACAGCTTTAAGATTGTTCATGCTAGGAGATGTAGACGAATGATCAAATAACACAGAGGGAGGGTGTAGCACCAAAACTTTCAGTGTATTGAACTTTGAAAAGGTGTTTTATTAGTTATGAATTGTTAAATTGTGTTCTTTTATCTTTCAGAAGATACTTTGTCACAGAAACGTGACCATGGCAACGGTTCTTTCTGCTAATAAAGATCAGAGGATTAAAAGATCCAGAAAAGCTAGCAAACCGAATGTTAAACCTCCCCCCAAAAAGGCTTTATTTCACAGCAAGTTTCCTATTAGCTTGTGCAAGTAAATTAAATGGATTTTGACAATGATTATCTCAAAAATAGTACCTGTCAAGAGATGGCATACATTAGTCAGGTAGTCACTTCAAACCATAGATTGTATATAGAATGGACGAAGCAAACTTGATGTCACCCGTTGGTTTGTGGAGTCTTATTTTGAAGCTTGGCATGTGAAGGTGACCATGTTGGCTTTTCGGAACCAGAAGTGACCATATTTGGACATGAAAGGAGGAGTGAGGAGGCGGGTCTAACTCCTTCAACCCTGAGAGACTGCCCAATTTGTGTGAGAGTGGAGTTCAGTTCTGGTCCCTTTAGAGGATAATCCGTCAATCAATCTAACCACACCCATAAATAGTCTTCTTTTTGAAGCTTAATATCTACATAATGGGTTTTTTTTTTTTTTTTTTTAGATGGACCCCCAGATCACTGAGAACAAGAGCTGAATTTAACTAATGACATCAGAAAGACTTCC
>OOFC01047910.1:0-13496 GCA_900323345.1 Pseudochromis fuscus
GAGATACCATGACATTGATAAAGAGTTTTGTGTGCTAAAGTCCGAAATCCTACCCAGCCAAAGGCAAGGGCAGAAGACGGCAATGTATCAGGCGTGGGTCATTATCAACAAAGTGGAGGACTATATACACACTGCAAACTGCACCTGTATGGCAGGGTAAGTATTATTGTGCTGATTTCACTTTCTTTGCCTTAACAGAAATGAACATGAACTGCTCAGATAACTTAACTGTGATGTTTTAGGCTTTTCCACTTGCCGGTACCGTAGTTAATGACGGGTATAAACGGAAGGTTGTCATGGTAACAGTTGTTGTGGTGTTGACGAGATAAAAACGTTATGTACGATGAAGCTCGGTTGTCAAGCCTCGTTAATATAACATAACAATCTAAACTGCCAGTGTCCAATATAAAAATGATAACAGGCTGATGGCATGCACCAAAACCTAATGCTGCTAATGCTAACAGCTAACACCAAGCTTCCATACTCACTAAGGAGTCTCTGCACAAGATAAAAAAACACAACAACCAGACATTTTGATGGGCTAAATTTCCACGTGGTTCTTCCCAGAGAGGTGCAGACAATACCAGGTAAACAATGGGACATAGCACTTCTGTTGCCAAAATGCGTACGCAGCTTCTTGATGACGTAGGCTGTAAATGGGTCTATAACTGAAAAAGTAAAAGTCGTAGAAAAAAGTTGAATACAAGCAGTAATGTCCTCAAAGAGCTGAACATTTTGATGGTTATATCAACAGCACATGATGTCTGAATTTACCTTTCACCATTATTAACATCCATAAATGATCATCAATAATATGTGTTTTTCTGAATGGTCCCAGCAGCAGGATCTGGACTTTACCATATGATGTGTTTTTTTTTTAAGGATTATGTGTTTCTTATAATAACTTTACATATTGATTACCATAATACCATGTTTTATTGTGATCTAACTCAATAAAGAAAACAGGAAACACGAAGCATTCTCCTCCAGACCTTCTTGATATTAATGCTGCATAAGGTAAAGATAAGTTTATTGTCCTCGTGAGGAAATTTTGTTTGCAGTGAGTAAAATAACAAAAACAGTAAAAACATGCAACATGCAAGAACAATATTCTTCGTACAAACAAACTAGCAAGCCTGACTAAAAACTATGGTAAAAACCGTAATCTCATCGTATCAAATGTTAATTTAATTGGTGTTAAAATATATTCCTCAGACCAGGTGAACACAGAAAATGGAGATCAAAATCATTTTAGTTTATTTAGATGTAAAATTACTTGTGACACAAATGACTGTGTTGTCCTGTGCTTTGTGAGGGCTGGACACTGGTACCTCCGACCTGATGGGAGCAGCTGAAACTCTCTAAACAAAGGAGGATTTGAGTTTGATAGAATTTTTTTTACATATGTCCAGAGCATAATGTAAATAAATATCTTGAAGGCTTTTCAGAGGAGTGCCTTGGATTTTACCTGCAATTGCAACCATTTGTTTTTGGGCCTCAGTTGTGGCCCCGTACCAGCAGACAATACAAAAAGTTAAAGCACTCTCCACAAATAAAACATTTTCAACATTGTTTTTGGAAGGACAGTAGTTTTTTAAAACAATATAGTCTCTGTTGTTCCTTCTTTATGATGAGGTCTGTGTTTCTGTCCCATTTTAATTTGTCATCCAAGACCACATCCAGATACCTGTGTTCAGATACAAAGTCCTTGAGCATGGTTGGACTGTGTGTGGACTCCCGCCTGAAATCAATGATCAGTTCTTTCGTCATCGTGTTTAAAAAGAGGTGGAGTCATCACACCAGGAGATGAACTCATTTAGAAGTGGGCTGTGTTCGTACTCATCCTCCTGATATAAGGCTGATATAAGTAACTTTCTTCTTCTCTGCTAATTTCTTGGTAAGTCAGACACATTGGCAGTGAAAGAAAATGAATCTGGTCACACAGCAAAATTCCCTTTCATTCTGGTTTTATTTTTTTTGATCAGACCCTCAGTGGGGTCCAAACATATACTCAGTCAAATCAGCCACCAGTCTGAGGTTCACTGTAGTTCACTGCTCTGTAGACGTGTGTCGTGTATCTGCATTACTAGGATGTAAAAATATATATTTAGTGCAAATATTTACAATTGGAGAATGCATGAATCACTTTAGGCCTGTACCAAGGATTAACTAAAGTTACATTTTAGTGTTAAATGTAATACTATTAATTTCATCTTTTGTCAAAGCGACAGGAAGCTGCTGGGAACTGGTCAAAGAGCCGCATGTGACTCTGGAGCTGCAAGCTGCCGACCTCTGATCTGTACTAATGTGTGATTTTTGATTGTCCAAGTCTTTATGCATTTCATCTTTTTGAAGCCATCATTCTTCTGCATGTCTGCTTCTCATTTCACAACCAGGCCACAGCAGAAGATGACACCTAATTACCCCGTGAACAGCACTTTCCTTGTTAATATGTAGTCATCGTTCGCTGGGTGCAACTGTGAAGCAACCACTATTTTGCTGCTTGAGAGGCTGCACCGACTGACTTCATCTTTCTCAGTTTTCTTTTACAGATGTACAACGTATGGTGCATTTCCACTACATGGTACCAACTCGACTCGACTGTACTGGGTTTGGTTTGGCTTACCATTAGGAAAAAGTACCGGGTCCCACTTTTTGTACTTGCTTGCATCCGGTTCCAAAAAAGGAGTCGGTCAGGCGCTAGCGGCACCAGGATTTTGATTGTGGGCGGGCCTCCAGAAAAATGGATGGGCCAATTAAAATGAGAAAAAGAAAAAGAAAAAAAAACGGTTCCCCTTCATCTGTGTTTCAACGGTTTTCTGAGGACAGTGACTCAGCAGTAGCTACCTGTGTGGCTTTAGTGTCGCTGTCCTCAGCTCAGTGCTGAAATGGAAAAATACATACACCTTGGCAGTGGGCCTAACTTACCTATAGGAGGACTTGATGGGGAGAGGGCAGCCGAGCTGGACAGTAACTCGTCACTCCTACTGTTACTTAAACCTTTACTCCGAACATTTAGCCAGTGACAGAAAGTGACATCTGTCAATCAAATTACCATAGTTCCTCAACCATTTACGCTGGCGACGTGATTCCAGCTGATTCTGAAAGCCGACAAGCAGAGCTACCATACGCTATTGTAATATAACAAGTACCAAACGCTGCGCGTCATGTCATGAATCCATTTCCCTGCATTACTGCTGTAATGTATGTAATATGTACCAAACGCTCCACTTGTTGACTTTCAAAATCAGCTGGAATCGCGTCGCTAGCGCAAATAGCCGAGGAATTACGATAAATTGATTTATGCTAGTCACTCTGTATCTGTATGAGACGCTCGGTGTTAAATGGCAGGAGTTTCCTCTTCCTGCTCCTCAGAGCGTTTCTTGGTAAATTTAAATGAAAACAAGCTGCTTTACTTTGCAGTGTTGATGTATCATACTAGCTAATAGCAACGTCTCTGTCCGTGTCTTGAATTTGCTGCTTGAAAGGCTTGTGCACCAACTTCATTCATTTCACTGGATCACTTGCTGGTGACGATATTGCCTGTGGGCAGGCGTAAGCCGCTGATTGGCTGAGACGTTTTCACTCAAAGCTTTCCTCAGGCTGCTTATTGGATGCACAACTAGAATGAAAACTAACACTGTGTCCAAAATCACTCACTATGGGCCTGGGTCAAAATGGGTGGGCCCAGGCCCACCCGGGCCCAATACTAGCCCTGCAGATGCGGTCAGGTACTTGCAAGTACTAAAATATGATTGGTCGGAATCGTTGCGTCAACATATAAACGTTTGTTTACACACAGTCTGCACAGTGATAGAGTAACAAGTATCTGAAGTAAAAAAGATCTGAAGTACAATAACAGGCTTTAGTGTAACGTTAAAATTATATTTAAAAATGTCAGTGGGATGCCGGAGGTTGTAGCAGGTTTCTAAACAGATGAATTAACAACATATTTGATGTTAAAACAACTCATTTCTCACCTGAAAAAATCTTCACGCTGCTGTCTGTGACACCAACAGTTATTCTGATGAATAACATTAACTTCCTCCTCCTCCACCTGACGAGCTGACACAGAGGCGGGACTATCTGTGTCATGGAAACGGACCAAAGACAAGTTGAGTGGGTCGAGCTGGTCCCATGAAGTGGAAATGTGCCTTTAGCAGTTACTGTGTGTGTCTCCTCTCTCCCTGTGTTTCTGTCTTTCTTGCTCTATTCCCTCACCTATCCTTTGTGCTCGCCGCCTTTCTCTCTAAACTATCCCCTCTTTGGGTTTTTTTGTCTTTCTTACTCATTGGTGCAGAGTTCTCCTGTATCTCTCAGTCTGCTTCAGAGACACACAGGTCAAAACAAGAAAGAAAAAGAAGTTGAATCTAGTTTGGATTGAAGAAGCAGCTTTAAAATCTGCAACACAAAAACACCAAAGCTCACTTTGTGCTTCACTGGATTCAAAACAACAATGGATTTTTTTTAATTGATGACAAACATGTTTTTATCAGCCTTCTGGCATCGGACTATGATTTACACAATAATTGGTTACTCCAGACGACGAGCACTAATGTCTTCTGTGGCCCTGGATGGAGGTTTAAAATGGTAAAATAGCCATTATAAACATACAAAATTGCTTTTAACTGTGTTGAATTTGTAAACTGATTTATGTGTTACAGCTGCTAGCATTTGCATAACTAAACTTATTTTTCATATTTTGGGAAAAATAAACACAACAATCACCTCATCATGAATATGTAACTTCCATTTTGAAAATATAACACCTGAATATTTTACCATCTATTGACCTTACTTTATAGTTTATCATAACCTGCAGACATTACCACATTTAGTCCTGATCCATCTGGTCAGCTGGTGGAAAATTAGCATCGTCGGTACAACATTTCAATAAAAACTGTGAGGACCAGCAACATGTTGGCTCAGTGTTTAAAACACATTAGATTAAAGATTTAAAAATCTCGTTGGGGCAAGACTCCGTACTTAAGAAATCTCATCAAGTGAACATGGCTTGGTGGTTTTTACCGTTCACCAAACCTTGAAATGTTAATAGTAAGGAACATGAGGGGGCATTCTGTAATTATAACAGATCATCAGTGTGATGATGACAACTCATTTCCCTGCTGTGAGTTAACTAAAGCTGCTCCGGTTCAGTGTTTTGGGGAACATGCTTTTTTCTGAGGGGCTGTGACAGGGGAAGGAAACCACCACATGCAGCTGTTTGTTGACTCCGACATCATCGTCCATGTTCGCAGCCTTGAAAAGAGCTTGACAGACATTCAAAGTCGAAGTGTGACGGCACAATCGCAGCCACGGCCTCGTTAGAGGAACAACTGACTGGGAATACTGGCTCTGCCTGTCCCACCAGCACGATATCCTTGGCTGTCTTTAAAATAACATCACACATTACAAGCATGGATGTCAACGCTTTTGGTTTTTTTTTGGAGTGGTGTCTTACTGTAGCTGCTTTTCTATCTGCAGCTTTGCACTGATGCTGTATCACTGATGAGGATCTGTTCATGTATCTGGACATGTGCTGGTGTGTACACTCTAAAAATGTTTGGCTGTTTTAACCCAAAACGTGAGCTCGACTACATGCTGGGTTCATTTTACCAAATAAGATGGGTTGTTTGGACCCTGCACTGGGTAAAAACCATAAAATGTTTGGTAACAATCAAAGAAATGCTGGAAAAGGTCAAGAAAAAAAACACAAAATGTTGGGTAGAAATCAGCACACTTGGTAATGTAGTAGCAGACGTAAAGCCCTATGTTTTTATATGTTATGTAATTCTGTTTCATCTCCCAATAAAGAGTTGTTGTAGCAGCTGCACATCCTCTCAGACCAGGTCTCCTCTCTCTTAGGGTAACAGTAGAACGTCAACATCTCCTAATAAGCAGATATGGAGCTGATGTTTTTATCCCATGAAGTTCTCCAAAAGCTTTTCTTGGCCAGAGTTACGGTCGTTAACAGTAATGAGTGAGGCTACTGTGGGAGCAGGATCTTACTTTTTGGCAGTATACATCACATCACTTTGTAAACTTGAGAACCACATACACACTCATGTGCCCAAAAAGTTATTAAAGGACAGTTAGGTATGGCTAAGTGGGGCAGATAATGTAATATCCTCCTCAGGGTTTGTATGATCTGATTCAGTGAAGAAATACTGAAACAGTCTGTTTTGTCTCCAGAAAGTTTCTCAACATCACAGTAACAACTACAAAATGTGCAGTAAAAACAAGATGTTGCTTAAAAACAACAAAGTGTTGGGTAAAAACCACAACATGTTGGATGAAAACAGCCCATCTTATTTTAACCCAGTGTGTAGTTGGGTAAAGACAACCCAACATTTTTTAGTGTGCATTGAAGACCACACATTAAATATATATATTTAATGTGATGAATACTGCAAATATACAGTGTGTATCAATACATATGTATTACTGTTTAAATAAAAAGTAAAGCAAATACATGTATTTCTGATGTTTAATACACATTTTCCTTTAGTGGTTTGTTGTCTGCAGCAGTTGATACTGACATAATACATCTACAGTCATGTTGTTATTAATAGATTTAACTTACACATGCATGTTTTGATTTGGAAAACTTTAACTGAACTTAAGTTCAAATATATATATATATTTTTTTTATTATTTGTTACCATATTTCTATGTAAATCCTCTGCACTGAGCTTTCACCTGTGATTTTTAGTATGCACACTGTGCAACAAGAAAGTGGTTCTGACTTTTTTTCCTCAGGTATATTTTCTAGTCAGTTTTGTAAGCAGGCATCCTCTTTGTCTCATGTAAAACCTGCACCCGTCCTCACCTTGATGCTACTTCTGTCCAGCTGAGTCACTTCCCTCCTCTGTTAGCACCTGAGCCGAGCAGCTGGGGGATGCCGCTCCTCAACAACACCCACAGCAGCTGCTGAAAGCACACATAATATTTCTGTGTCGCTTCAGTTGTGCAGAGTACAATCCCATGACCTTTGATGATAGATGCTTTTTTTTCCTCTTTTAAAGTGCTGAAAACACTTACTCAAGATTGTACAGAAAGATCTGATGCCCTTTATATTGGAGCTGAACAGAAAGAGTGAGTCAGTCATTTAGTCCATGGGGACATCACTCTTTTTTTAGAAGCAGAGAAAGCAGGAGAGTCTAAGTTGAAAATAGATGTTAGTGAAATTAATTGTCTGATGTTCAATAATTTAGATTATCACAAAGAATGGTGGAAAGCTGAGACCTATGATCAACCCTGCAAACAAAGATGATACTGTTGAAATGTCTAAGTTTCCTAAATATTAAAGGGGACATATTCTGGAAAATCCACTTTTTAAAGTCTTTTATATGTATAGTTTGCGGGCGGCTGTGGCTCAGCTGGCAGAGCAGGTCGCCTTTGAATCGTAAGGTTGTGGGTTTGATCCCCGGCTCCTCCTGTCCACATGTTGAAGTGTCCTTGGGCAAGACACTGAACCCTAAGTTGCTCCCAATGGTGGCTAGTGCCTTGCATAGCAGCTCTGTAGCCATTGATGTGTGAGTGTGTGAGTGTGTGTGTATGAATGGGTGAATGAGTTGCCTTGTAAAGCACTTTGGGACCTAGCTAAGGTGAAGAAAGTGCTATATTAATGTACTCCATTTACCATTTGGTGTTTGGCTGCCTCCAGGTCCACTGACTGTGAGATTTTAAAACCACCTCATTGCTGCGTGAGCTGCTTGAAGAGACATATCTGTGGTAAAACCAGCAGATCTGGATTGTGATATATTGTGACGTAACAGTATATCAGACGCTGCATTAGCTCACCCCTGCTGAGGTGTCCACATGGTCTCCTCCCACACCATCGAAAGAAAAGTTTCTTATCGTCCGCCATCTTGGATTTCGCTGTTGAGAGAGAGGTTTGGCTGTGACATGAGTGCAGGAAAAACTTACAACTGTTCAGTTATGGGTTGTAAAAAACCACATGTTTCTTTACACAGGCTGCCAGCCTCACAGCCACAGATGGATACATGGATTTGTTACATTTTTGATTCCTGGCGTTATGCTGATTGCCTGCACAGCAAAAACTGGAGGGTTGAAATTTCAGAGTTAAACATTTCAGAGTTAATTTTAAATCTCAACATGTCCTTTCAACACTTAAAGAGTCAAATGGTGTTTGGTGTAAGAGTCGATCACATCAGTGTTAAATCAGCTCTGCAGAGATGTAATGAAGCTCCACCCTCTATTTCACTTCTTGTGTTGGAGACCAGGAGACCTGTCTGTGTTTTCTCTCCTCTAATGCAGCTGTAAACGGCAGCTGCAATTAAGTCAAACTTTCTTAAACTGTTAGAAAGTGACAGTAAAACATCAGCAGATAATATAAAAATTATAAAGCTTCATTTGTGGTCAGAACCGAGCAGCATATTAGTGCAGGTGAGTAGCCAGCTAAGAGTCAGTTGAACCCATGTGTTGACTGTGGTGCAGTGGTACAGCAGCTGTCTAAAAACTGAATGATTAGGGTTCAATTCCACCTCATCCCTGTCTGTCAATCTGCCCCACACCAGCAGTGTCATTTGTAAACTCCCTTAGTGTTACTTTAACTGTGTTTTAGGAGTTTGCACAGGAACTGTGGCACAGTGTTAAAAGTTTAACTCTTTTGAAAGTGTTAAGGAGCCAAATAAACCCTGTAAAGGTGTTGTTTAAGTGTTAATTTAACACTTTTTACTGTGTGGTTACAGTGAAACTGTCCTTACTAGACAGTGGCAGGTGGATGGAGGAGAGCATTAAAGCTACAGGCACTGAAAACAGCCTGTTCTTATAGAGCTGATGCAGAGTGTCTAAAACACACAATCAAAGTGGAGTTTCACCAAGAAACTTGTTCTCGGAGCCTATAAGACTTATTTAAACCTCTTGAAAACCAGTATAATATATCTGCTTTAAAAAAGTAAAAAGGTTTGTTCAAGGTCAAACACTGTGAAACATGTTGTTATCAGTGCCATTAGACTGGTAAGTGTTGTGGTAGAAAACCTAACAACAGCTTGGACTGTGTGCATTGATTGTCACATTAACTTCCAATTTCCTGTAGCTTGTATGTTTAGACTCACCCTGAGCTAATCAAAAAATACATCTCTGTGAGACTGTGGGAGGATTGCATGACTCCTGATACAGTCAGCACCAAGCGATGTGTCCGGGCCTAAAAAATCCTTTGTAGGCACAGTCCTGCTTGTGATCTGTCCCTTTAGATGTCAAGCATCAAAACCCAAAACTCAATGTTCCCCGAAGGCCTTCTGTCATCCTTTCTTTCTCTCTGTCTGTCTTTCATGTGAGAACAGTGCTAATTATTGTTCCACTGGTGTTTTTGCTGGTTCCCGTCAGGCGGCACCAGTCAAAGCCATGATGTGTGTGATCTGCGTGCAGCCACAAAATGAAAAGGGGAGGAAATCTACTTTTGTTCTTTAACATGCAAAACTTGATGTTGCATTTTTACTTGTATTCTCTCTTTAGATAGAAGGAGCTACTTAAGATCTGAATATAAGAAGTGTCCCTCGCACGGTTATGCACAAACACATCTCGTCAAGAGTCCTTCAGTATCAGCTCAATCTGAAAGACATTCATTTGCCACCAGCTCACTTTTTAACACAGACACACACATTTAGACACACACAGGGTGAGCCAGGAAAACAACATACATGGTTTATCAATCAGACAGCAGCCCTACAGTCCTTCACTTCCTCTCCCCAGTGGGTATGAAATGGGACCCAGGATGAAACCCACTGAGTATGTATTCATGTACTCAATGTGTGTCTATATGTCTCACTGTATGTAAGTGCATCTGCTTTTTGTGTACAGTGTGTGTGTGTCTTTAAAGTGTGTATCTTTATGTGAGTAAATGTCAGCCTGGGTGGGATTTTTTTCATTACACCCATTTTGGATTTTTATTCGTCTCTGTCAAATGACTTAAATCTTAAAAGTACACCTCATAAACTTCACATCACACACAGACAATGACACAAACATATATCTTTTCAAACCCATTTTTCTCTGTCCCCTTTTCACGACGTACTATAAAATGTAACTGTAACTAGCTACAGAAAGTTTGACCACTTATTACCTTGCATATTTCATGATTTTATAGAAGTCCTCACGTAGTTATCACCGGTCCTGAGCAGCACGTTAGCAGCCATGTTTGCTGTCTTTTTATCTGCCGTTATAGCTCGTCTCTCAGTGTATGTTGTCATTGACATATTTACTGTTATCAGCTGCCTGCACCAGTATTTGAGAATGATGGAAGCTCATGAATAATAACACCCCGGTAATCACCCCAGGAATTACCCGGTCTTGCTGAGGAGGTACTGTTTATGACCCTCCTTTATCACCAAGCATAATAAAGAGCTTTAGCAATGTGCCTTTTGTTTTCACTGCAGATTAGACTCTGGGCTGTTCTGAAAGTCCTTTTCCTCATGGTTTCTGATGTGGACACGACCCATATAAAGAAGACAGAGACTGAATGAAGGTTGCTGGAAAGGTAAGAGAAGATGAACAATTAAAATGCAATGATTGATTAGGGAGAATCTGTGCAGTTCATAGACTATTAACCCTTTACCTCCGAGCGTAGCACCGGCGCTACGTCTGCACATGCGTATTTGGATGATCGTAATTAAGTCACGGTGTGCACAATCAGAAAAAGTCCAATGGCTTCTCAGAGCTGAGATGTTGCACTTTACAGGGAATATGGTGTCATTACAGTAATTTCACAAGCGCCTCTCCCAGAAGCCGGCAAAGTAGCAGACTTACTATATACTACGTGTTGTAGGAGAGTAATAACAATGACAATGAAGCAAGAATAGCAGAAAAAACATAAAAACGGAATTAGAGTTTAGAGTTTTAGTGAACAAAAACACTGCAAGTGCACGTGAATGTTAGAGTTTGCATGTTAAATTTGAATTTGAAATCAAAATAAGCATAAAAAGTGCAGGTGGAAATTTGGAGGCTCAGGAGGTCCTGAAGTCAGGACTTTGGCATTTGAAGGTGGCCATGATGGTTGTTTGGAGCCAGAACTGACCATATATGGATAGGAAGGAAGGTGTGAGGAGGTGGGTCTAGCTCGTGAGATCAATCCCACTGTGTGTGAGGTTCAAGTTCCCAGACTAACCACGCCCCTAAATATTGTTTTTTTTTACTTATCATGAATACTTTTTTAAGACGGTCCGGCATGTCACTGATGAGGAGATCTGACATCAAAATAACTTGTAAAAAAATGTATTGAGTGAGTATTTCATGATTTTTGATTTGAAGTAAATGGACTGCACTTTTCACCTTTGCTTAGGTCTTCACACTGGGAACAACTTAGGGTTGAGTGTCTTGCTCAAGGACACTTCAACATGTGGACAGTGGAGTCAGGGATCAAACCACCAAAAGTCCACTGGAGCCAGAGTTTGTTGGAACCAGCATCTAGTGGACATCGGGAGTATTGCACTTTTTTGCACTTCCACATTGGCCTCGTTTGCTTTTGTGCAGTCTGTGGTTCAGTCATACCTGTGGAAATGGATTTTTTTTTCTGTTCGGGGACAGAATAAATTACCTAGTGTCACAAAACTGACAAAATTACTTGGGAATGGTTGCAATCTCTTCTTCTTCTTCTATTGCTGTGTATTCTGCTGAGTCTGCCAGTCTTTGTTTTAGCCCCACAGATATTACTTACTGTGGACGTCTTCTGGTCTCACTTGGAAATATGTCTTGTCTTCTTTACCATCTCCTCCTGGCTCTTCCTGCTGGTCTCCTTCCTTCACCTTTTGTGTCCTTCTCCATTCTCACTGGGTTTTCTTCCTCCATCCTCATTACATCACCAAACCATCTCATCCTGTTTTTTTCACTTCCTCATTGATGTCATGTATTCCCACTGATGTCCTCAATCCTTACTTGGTCTCTTAATACCCCTCCTTTTATTCTTCTCATCTCACTTCCCTTCAGTTTTCTTTTCTCCTCATTGTCCACATCACTGCACCATAAAGAAGCTCAGGTTGGATTATTGTCTTGTACGGTTTTGATTTTAATTTCCTCTGCATCTTTCTGTCGTGAACAACACCAGACAGTTTGCTCCATTTTGCCATTTTCCCTCTCACTGTCCTCGTCTCGACCATTACTTCCATCTTGGTGGTGTTACCTTTCAATCCCTTGGTTTTCATCCCCTTTTTGTCAACTGAGCCATTTCATCTGTTTTTGGTCTCTACCTATCGGACGTATCTGCCGCTTTACTTGCTGAATGTCCTCCGGTTAAAGTGCTGATAGAGCACATTAGGGTTTTAGAGGTTATTCTCACAACTGCCTGCGTATCTGAAAATACACCATGAACACAAAGACGAGGTGACAATCTTCATCAGAATCATCTTTATTGTCATGTAAGTGGAAGTAAACAAACTGCTTTGGTGAATGGTGCAACAAAGAACCAAAAACACATCAAAGCAAAATAATGATGCTACTATAATAAAAGAAAATAATAATAATAATAAAATAAAGAGTGTGGAAGATTTTTATTTTATTTTTCCTGAAGAGAACAGTGCAAACAGGGTGAGTGCAGTAAAACAGGATGTGGACCAGTTGCATTTAAAGTGAGAAGTAGTAGTAATGAAGAATAAAGTGGTACAGTGTAGTTATTTGGTGTTTATGAGTCCGACTGTAACCTCCTGCCTGAGGGGAGTGTCTCACAGAGTTTGTGTTTGTTACCTCTATGATACAGAGAGCCTCACATTCAGCTCTCTGTAGCTGCATCACTTCAAATGACAACGTCACATTGTAAATTAATTGTTTTTGTTTAAAACTATTATAAACTCTTTGAAGGAAGAGAGGAGGAAAAAAGATGGATCATTTATTATTCAGTTTAGTGGCTTGTCACTCGGCGTAGTTCTGGTAAACACTGTTTATATAAAAGATGAAAAATAAAAAAGTGTTGCTGTTTCAGAGACAATCATTCATAGCCACTCAGTTAGTGGAGTGTAGATAAGAGTCTGCTCAGCCAGATGGTCCTGAAGCTCTCCTCCACTAACAACCCTTCAACAACCCTCATCAAGCAAATTCTAATAATAATACAAAAACTCAAATAGCTGTAGTGCTATTGATTTTAAAGTACATTGCAGCTAAATTAAACAGAGAACAGTATTAACTATGTGGACGTATATTATAGACTTTAAAAAAAAAAAGCCAAGCGAAAGTCTGTGTCAATTCTTCCCACAAAATAAGGTAGAGAAATGTATATTGCCTGCTCAATTGTAGAAAATATGATAAAAATGTAGATTAAATTCTTTAGTAAAATAATATATAAATGCAAAGAACCTGATACATCCTCTAACCAATTTATAATTCAATAGCTCCTTGGAGAGAAAACTTCCAATGCCCTGAAGGCAGAAAAATATATCAGCGCATGTCAGAGCCAGAGAGAAAACCGTTTGATCAACGCATGAAAACCGTTCCTCTTCTCCCCCTCATCTGCTCATTTGTTTTCTTCTTCATGAGTTGTCATTTTG
>OOFC01047911.1:0-12778 GCA_900323345.1 Pseudochromis fuscus
GGAGAAGGAGGGGGGGAGGAGGAGGGGAGAGGAGGAGAAGAGGGGAGACAGAGGGGGAGGGGAGGAGAGGAGAGGAGAGGAGAGGAGGAGGAGGAGGAAGGGGGGAGGAGGAGAGGAGAGGAGGAGGAGGAGGGGGGGAGGAGGGGGGGGGAGGGGGAGGGAGGAGGGGGCGGGGGGGGGGGGGAGGGGGGGAGAGGGGGGGAGGAGAGGGGAGGAGGAGGAGGAGGGGAGGGAGGAGGGAGGAGGGAGGAGGAGGAGGAGGAGGAGAGGAGAGTTGTTAAGTTATACAAGAGAGAGCACAGCAGGGAGCAGGTATTTTTATAACATGCAGTCACCACCCGCTGCCAGTAAGACCTGAGTAAAGATAATAATGATGAAAAATATTGCCCATGAAAGTGGTGAATACCCAAGAGAGGCAGTTCAGTCATATTTCTGAAGGTTTAATTCTGAATCCCTCCAAATTGTGGCATATTTAACTATCATTTTGGGGGAATTACTCCATTGCTGGATTAAATTGAAAGTCTCTTCTGCAGAAGGTCTAGCAGGAAGAAAAGTCCAGTACCAGGGAAGAGCTGTTTGGTGGGAGCACTGAGCTGGATCTTTTTGATCCTGTAGGCCAGGTCCGTCTGCTCCATCCCCCTCCTGCTGCTGCAGAGACCAGCCTCCAAGGACACCCCCTCCATGCTCTCTGACAGCTCCAACGCTCGCAGAACATCAATGGGATCAGCTGGGAACAGAAAGAAGGAGGAAAATGAACCATCTGCCCATAGTTACACAGCAGACAGATAAAATATGCTCTTCTATTATTTCATGCTCACAGACTGTAGCTAATTCTGTCTCTTTAAACAAGATATTGTTTACAAGCCTTCAAGTAGGCGGGTTTTCTCCTTTCCTTTCATTTCGCTTTGGATGAAAAACTGTAAAAAATTATTTATGATAAGTCGGAGCTGGAAGACAGCAGCGTGCCTTAAGTCTTGTCAGTTTAACACTTAAATTCTGCCAGTGTGACAGCACTTTTGTGTCTGGCTCGGTTAAGTGCTGGTTGTTACCAGGCTGAAGAGCAGGGTTTAGTGCGGCTGGAAGCTGGTTTTAAAGTGTGGAGCCTTCCTGCTTCCTCGGAGTCGGAAGAGACGAGCTCCTCTGAGATGTGGCGGCAGGTGGCCAGGCTTCTGTGGGTGTTATTATAGGATAGGGGTTGTACACAGCCGAGCCCATAATCCTGCTGCAGCACACCTGACAGCTGACACCTGCACACAGCACTCACCCTGCAGCCGCAACAGTATATCCGCATTGCATTTATCATCATCTGAACACTTCACTGGCATAAATACTTGCGTCAGTCATTCATGCGTTCTCACTGCTTAAACATACGTCCTAACAAGTCAGTAGTTTGCTATTATACCTTCAAAACCTGTTGTGAAACATGGCTAATGAGGTGAGATGGGTATCGTTAGGATTTTTATGAATCCGATTCTCATTTCGGTTCTGCTTATCGATTCCGGTTCCTAACGATTCCTTATTTTGATTCCAAAAACAAAAAAACAGGAAGCCCAATGTATATTTCACATATTAATTTCGTAATGATGTATAATTTAATGTAATGTAATAATTTTCATAAAAATTTACATTACCCCTTTTCCACCGAACAAGAACGGGTTATAATCCTGGTGGTTAGTTGGTTCAGGTCCCGTTTCTCCAATGAACCGCTTTACTTTTCCACCGGCAAGGAGCCAAGTTGGAGCCGCGTCACGTAAAAGGTCAGTACGTCACTGCATAGGGAGCCGGTTCACAACAACCGGCCGCTAGCAAGCTAGCTGCTGTTAACAAGCTACTGTTACCCTGTTACTATCAGTCCATGAAAACATTATTTTTGTCAGCGGATATTCTAGTTACAACATGATTGAGTTAACAGTGGAAAAGGGGAAACTTTCGACCGCTTTCCTCGGTCCATTTCCTGTTGCCATGCGGCGTCACGTGACGTGTTAGCTACGTGAACAGACAGGTCCTGGCAGATACCTAAAGTCCGTTTGCAGCCTGTTGTGTATAATGAGCGCATCTAGGAACCGATAAGCAGAACAGAAATTATAATTTTTTATGGGTACCCGGCACTCACTAAATTTAATTCGGTTCCTACTTGGAACCGAATTTCGGTATCCAACCCTAGTCACGTGACGTGTTAGATACGTAACAGACAGGTCCTGGCAGATATCTAAAGTCCGTTTGCAGTTGTGTAAAATGAGCGCATCTAGGAACCGATAAGCAGAACCGAAATTATAATTTTTTATGGGTACCCGGTACTCACTAAATTTAATTGGTTCCTACTTGGAACCGAGTTTCGGTACCCAACCCTACTAATGAGGTGAGATGGTTTCTTCTGACCATGTAATTCTCCCTGTTGTTGCTAGAAGTGCATAGATCTGCAATAACACCACAACACATTAGATTTTAGAAAACCAGTTGTTAAGATGGACATTTTTTGGTTGCTGTGCAAATATATACATTGTCAAATTGGGCTAATTTTCAATAAACACAGCAACTGTTGCCCCTGTAGATATGAAGTTTCTCCCAGTGGAAGGTTTCTCTCATTACAATGAGGCTGTGCTTTATTTGCAGTCCGCTGTTCATGTTATTAGATGTTCTGCTGATAAAGTGCTGCCGTGAGCATTAGCCAAGATCAGAGCTTTGCGAGCAGCCAGTCTCCCACCAGCTGCTACAGAGAGCCACTCAGCACTTAGCATTCCAGGCATCTGAAATGAGGATCCTAAACCCAAATTGCCTCCTGCAGCTCTCGCCGCTCATACAGAGCTCGCCTTTTATTCTCCTTGTTAATTAAACATGTGGGGAGAGTTTACCGTTGCCCAGACGTTGCTCGCAGAAAAACACTGCATTACATTTTATGGCATTATTTATTTGCAAAGCAGACGGCATTTATTCAAAGCAGGTTTGAGAGCTTAGCCCCTCTCGGTCCCCTCGCATGGCAAACAGGGTTGTAAATACATTAAATTATGAATTATAGCCAAGTTCCAACAATACAAAATATAAGGTGTGAAGGTAGAAGTCCTAAAGCAAGTAAATGAAATCATTTCAGAAGTTGATGGGCTCTAACAACCGAAACATCACGTTGTTAATGTGCAGATGATACCAATCAATGTCCACCCACATGCAGTCAAATCACTGTCAAATCTGCTCTATTCATCACAGACAAATAATTAAATGTCAAGGAAAGAGGTACCTATTGACCTTAAAAGGTAACAGCCTCATCACCCACGCTCACATCCAGAATACGAACTCTGACATGTTTTTCAAGTATTGCATCTGTTCAAGGATGTCTAATAGTGTTAGTTCTTTGTAACAAATGACATTTATTCTGAGTAAGTCGCCCGAACATAAGCAACTTTCTCAAACCAGACAGCTGCAGCAGGATACACGGCGCTCCGAGTCTCCTTTGTTCTCGTAGCGAAAGGTTCAGTCTTCATTAAATATGTAAGCATCCGCATTTCTGCCAAGAGACTTTATTCTACTAAAGTGTACTTTGCACTTTACATCATGTCTGGGCCTTAATCCTCAACGTTCACTGAATTAATAGGAGTGTCTCCTTCTTTGTCTGAACTCAAGTGAGCTCTTTACAGCTCTGCTGTGGCCTGATTTAATTCCAGACTGCAAATCAATTTCCTTTGGGACAGCAAAGTTGTAAGTTTGTTTTTTAGTCAAAGGTCAGAATCCAATACACTCTGTCCTCCTCTCACACATGCCCATGCACAGAGAGGAGGGGAGGTCATGAGGCAGTGGTGTTTGGATCAGTCTGAATGAGGTTTCAAACTGAAGCAACATGGATTTAATTTTGTAGGATTCTTGAGTTTCTGTCCTGAGCAGCACCTGCCAAAACGGCCTTAATGCAAATCAACAGTCAGACCAAAGATAATATGGGAAAGCAACTGTTACATCACATTTCTGCCTTAACTGCTGCGAGTTTTAACTGTTACCATTTCTAAACATGTTCTGGCTACGGGCTGACAAGAGATCCTTGACCTCTGACCCTGACAGGACGATAGAGCAGCCACAGCGCCACAGGGAGAAATCTGAGACCAGCAGAAGAAACTGCTTTCACAATTGTCTGTCAGTTAAATGTGAAGGGAATAATAGGCCTCCCACACCCAAGTGTCCAAAATCAACTTTTGAGGGATAAGTTTGGTTCGCTGATTCATGGGAAAAGCCTCCAAGATGCAACCCTAACAACTGCTCTCTAAAAGTGAGTTGGATAAAAGAATGACCCAAATAAAATACAATCATGTTTCAGTGGAGAACTATGTGTTTCACAATTTACAACCCGTGACCTTGCATCAAAGAAGAGTCAGACGGTTGTAAGATCTACAATCAGTGGAGGAATGTTATCTCTCAAAGGATTTGAATCCATTTATGTCACCTTGAGTTATGCCAATTTTTGCAGCCGCTCCACCTGTCCTGCAGCACTGACTGTCTGGACAGGTTTCGCTTGCATCTCATTAGACCAGTCCTTTCCTCACATGTCAAATTATGAAGGAAGAGAGGCTGTGCATGAAAGAAAGCTACATCTCTGGGAACACTGTGGTACAGCTACTGCTAAGCAAAACTGCCCCCATCACTTAAGGACACTCAACATATTTGAGACAGAAACACAGAATCTCTGAGGACTGATGACTCAGGGTGTTTTCCAATCAAGCCAAAAGGTCAGTGTGTTTGGGAGGGAGCTGAAACATCCAGCAATTTCACAGACATCCGGCAATTCTTGGCAAACAGCGCGAGCATGCCCTGAACAGCTTGTGATTTGCATGTAGATAATAAAGCACATAATGCATATTTCTCCTTCTGTGTTATTCATCTATGAGACAACCGTGTATCTGCACAGCACCAGTGACAGATGCAGCTTTCTGACAGGAAGGAGCAGAGCACTGCAGCTCACAGGATGGGCTCTATCCCTTGGAAATGCCACCGAACAGTCAACATCTGTGTATCTTCTCCGGCTCTGACACTTGACTCAGTCGCCCCGTAGCCTGCGGTCACACAACTCAACACCATTTCAGTCATACATGGACATAATGTGTTCTCTGTGTTCATGAAGCCGATGTCTCTGAAGACATTCTTTATGACTCACACCACCTACACTCCCAGCCCTGCCTGAAAATACCCCTCACACACACACACACACTGTCAAAAACTATTGCGCCTGGGAACTGGAGGATTTATAACAAGAAACGAGGCCAGAAACGAATCTGGGCAGAACTTCTCAGAGTCCGACCACACCCTGAGATGAGTGGAGCAACTGACATTTGAACCTCAAAAATTACTGTTTAGAGATGTGCGCACATCTTATAATACATAAAATGACAATGCATTATCACGTGCATCTTATTCTTCAAGATGTTATTTTCCCTCTAAAATGTGTTTACTGTCCGTGAAAGTACAGTGTCAGGTCCAGGACATGTGCATATCAAACGTCTGGGTCTCTGTCCTTTAAAATCTTTTATTGAGATCCCACCCTGTAAAATAAAAACTGCATTTCTTCAGAAAAGCTGTAAAAATATGGCACTAAATAATGACATGTCCAGTGGAAGTGGATGAATAAATCCAGACACATTTTCTCCCAGGCTGGAGGAAGAGTAGCCTATAATCTAATTAGGATTGGGTGTGACCTTTTGTCTGGGTCGCGCTTGTGTGTGGACATGAACACTATGAGTATGAGGCGAGCTAATATGTGCTGAAAACTTAAACACAGATAATTAAGATTGATACACTGGCTGTACACACAGTCACACCAACGTGCACACACTGTTTACATGCACCTACATGAATGTGTCCACAGTGGGGGGAGAACACAGCACTTTGGATTTCTGCCCGTGTCAAAAACGTTGCTCGCTTTGAGTCATTGGATTATTTTATGTGTCAAACACTGGGCTGGTTTGCTCATGCACAGATATAGTATAAACAGTGGAGAGCATGTTGGAAATAGAGGTAAATTTATTATAACACTGAGACAAAGTATTTGTCTGGAAGTTTGCAGTAAGCAACTAACAGGCAGAAATATTTATCGCGCTGAATGTGCTTTGTGGTTAAATCTGTTTTCAGTTATCACCAACAGTTTAAGAGCGAGTCAAGTCAGCAGTTGTGCAGGGAAGGTTGTTTTTATTTTTCTGAGGAGTAATGGGTTAGGAAGTCATATTAATATTAATAAGAGATGATGAACTCAAAGATAAAAGTCACCAAAAAGGCCTAATGTTGATTTTTTTGAATCCATTTTAAGCAGCCAGTGGTGGACAAAGTATCAACTTCATTAAAAGTTATTGGTCAAAATGTTACTCAAGTTAAAGTACTAAAGTACACGCTTTTAAACATACTTAAATATTCAAAAGTACAAAGTAAAAGTACATTTTCTAATATCAGTACATTGCTGTATTGTTCTCAGTGCCTGAGTCAATCCCCGACTAACGTCTGCTTCCTGTTAATGTGGTATTTTAATCTGAAAGGGCTTCGATGAAAAGAAAACTCCTTCCTGCAGAGTGTGCATAATACTTTGTTGGTGACTGTTCGGTTTTGCTTTTTTGTTTTCAAATTTCCCATCGAGAGGCTAACATGCTAACATGCTAATATGCTGTTTAGCATTTAAAAAACGAACAGTGACAAAACCGTGCTGTTTCCTGTCTTCCCTTTTTATTGTTCGGTTCGCTGCCGGTCACTTCCTGCCGATTTGCGTGACGGTAACTCTACCTGGACAAACTGCCTGAAACACATTGCAGCATAGACTGTATATAAAGTAAGTAACCACACACTTCCTGGGAATGTAGTGGAGTCCAAAGTACAAGATTTGTCTTTGAAATGTAGCAGAGTGAAAGTAAAAGTTTCCAAAAAACAAATACTCAGGTAAAGTACAGATACTCAAAAAATTTACTTAAGTACAGTACTCAAGTAAATGTACTCTGTTACTGTCCACCACTGTAAGCATGTAATACCAAATGTTCATAGCTGGAGGGTAAAAAGTCACACAAATGAAAACTACTGAATCCCACTGATATAATTTGTACTGTAGTGGATGTGGGTCACCAGCTCTGTCCTGTTGTTGGGCTAACGTCCACATCCGTTATGCTCTCGGTGTGGAAGTCGAAGGATTCTGGCAGAATCTGGTTTCCTTCCAATTCACATCAGCACCACATTCTTCAATCTCCACAGTTTGTTCTGCTCATGTTTGTGCACAGCATGAGAGGCCGACCGGCCAAAAGCTGCTTGGCCCACAGAGAAAACACCTGCCCCTCAAGGCCCCTGACTGGACAGGCGCCGCACACAAACACACACATTTGTACTGCTGCACTTGTCCGGACTTTCTTTGACTGAAGTAAAGCCATTCCCCTGACCATAATCTCCACTGCATGCCTAACGTTGACCCTTGACACGGCCTGACCCAATTTCTAATCACTCAGTTCTGTTCAGGAGCCGTGGTGGAAAGCAGGTCCTCGTTCATTTGTAACAGAACAGCCACCACAACAAATTCACATACAAGTGCATGGACACAGTTTCATATGCACAGATACAGCACACACACCTCGGGCACAGGATTACCAAGATACAACCATGCAAACACGCACATGACCAAGTCCATTCAAGTCCAGCCCCAAGCCGTCATTTACTCTCTCAGACATAACACTGAGGCAGCTATTATGGAGTGTAACCAAAATCAAAGCGTAACACTGTATCCTACACACACACACACACACCATGTGTCGAACATACACACGGCAATTTCATTTGTGTTGTTCTGAGAAACACTTCAAAGGATTTCTCATTAGGCTGTGGACCTCTGATACATTACAGGTTTGAATCTACGCTAAAGGACACTTGTCAAGTTCAGAGAAGCTGAAAAATGAGCGAGGTCATAATGTTAGTGAGGCGAGCATATTGTTTTCAATAGTGTACAGATGGCAGTCGGGGAACTACGACCTCCGAGGTGTGCATGTGATGGATGATTAGGACTTTTCAGAGGTGTATAAAATGGGATGAAGAGGCAGACGACATGTAACGGGACACTGCAGAGAAGCAGCTTCTTTAATGTCTGCTCATTGCAATTCCACAGGAAGCATCTCCTACTAGTCCCAGTGAACGCTGCTCGGAGCCTCCCGTTATCAGAAGCACAGAGCGATGGAGGCCTGAGGGAAAGCCCGTTTCTGGAAGCCAGATGTGTTGAATACTATAGATCGTAGGCCGGCGCCACAAAGTGTTTAAGCATCATTTTTACATATTAAAGACTTGGGGGAATTCCAAACTGTGCCTCATCAAAAAGTCTGAGAGCAGTTTGATATGACACTTGCAGAATCAGCAACTAGGGACAGACATCAGCATATCTGACACTTCTGAAGTTTAATGTTTCCATTAGAGTAACACAAACTTGCATAACGCAAGGAGACACCAGAGCTGAAACATTCATAGAAATCCTCTTATTTCATTCTCTATCCTGCTAAACTCAGCAGCCTTTTTTCATTTGTTTTCATTTGCCACTAATTTGTAGCTGGATCAAAGGCAAACAAGGCTTGGTGTCTTCCTCTGGGAGTCTGGTGCAGGATTGGCAAGAAGACTGGATCAAACGGGACACAGTGAGGGGGCTGTATGCACAATTTCCCCCCTGTCACAGAACCAGTTGAGGATGAGGGAGGGTATGAGCAGGAGGAGGGAGATGATGTAAACCAAGAGATAAGGCATACAAACTAAAAACAAACACACCCTATTCCCAGACTTTGAATGAAACGGAGAGAGAAAGGAAGGAAAAGAAAACTGAACAAAAATGTGTTGAGGCAAAAGAACAGAGGATTGTAACAACTAAGAGTGCACGCGTGCATGAATGTCTCAGTTCCTGTCTGTAAACACAACTACAAAGTCCTCTCTCATCTCTCTTGAACACACACAGAAAGCATATGGGATAACATTCCTTTACTGTAACACACACACACACACACACACAGATGCAAACATTCAACAACCCAGAGACACAAACGCATTATCAACCACATGCACATATCTAAGTCTGCCATATCTGCACCACCATATGTCCCCTGCACTTTTAAATCATCTCAGCCCCTCACTTCACAGGCCCTCATTAGAGAGCAGTGGACACCGCAGCCACTGTGCCATTTCAGCGTGATTAGGTCGGTTGGCTCACTTCCTCCTGCCGTCGTTTTATTTCAGCCAATGAATTCCAACAAATCCTGCCAGCCATAAAAGTGGGTGCACGAGGAAAGCCACGAGTGAAAATCAAATATCTTTAAGCACTTTCCATGAGCACAGTGCAAACTCCTGCTGTTGAGTCAGGTCACAGCATCAAGGAGTCTCTTAACTGCAGCACCACTTGAAGATACTGTAACATGGCCTCAGGGCAGAGAGACCTGTGTGGGGGACAGATAGCAGTGGGCCAAATGACATGTACTTCCAAGCTGCTTCTCGCTGGCCACCATGGCAAAGAGGAAGCTTTCAAATGGCTGCAGCACTTGGTGAACAACAAATGTCAGTAGATGTGGCTGCAAGGACACAGTGAGGCAGATACAGATGTTTGATAGACCAGCAGCTGTCTCTTTGCAGGTGGGTGAGTCCAGTCAGTCCACCTCTACTAGTAGTGGGTCACTTGGGTTACTATGTAAAATATGAGCCCTGGCAGCAGTGCGCAATAAAACATGTCAAATATTTAAGTGTGCCAGAATAATCATGAGCAAGGCAGTAAGAGTGTTAGGACTAAGCGCCTTCACTTAAGACCTGTGTGAGCAGAGGGCACATTAAACAGATCCATGACAGGAATTTTAATCTACTCAGTTCTTTCAGTGTTCAGCCATTCACCTCTTTCTCAAGCCAACGTTAAACCTTTTCACAGTAAACCGACGCCAGTCACAAGCAAACTCAAACATGACATCATACATCTCCTGAGATCCAGACCCAGCGCTCACCTGACGCAGGAAGGACACGTTCAGATCAACTCAGCTGGAGGAGCGGGAGCTGCACCAATCACAATGTCTAATTACTGTGTGTGCATATGCAATATATATATATATATACATGTGTGTGTGCATTTTCTATACAGATTTATATTTTTGCGCAGTTCTCAACGACTTAAAAAGTAATCTGAGCCAGCTCACAGTTTTAATCCCAGCCTGAAGCGACTCAGTTGGACAAGTAGCAGCATCACTAAAACATTCGTACAGATTCAGATCACAGATATCAACCATCAAGATCCGCAGTCAACCTGTAAAGACAGAGTGTAAAGATTATGGCTGTGTGCTACCAGCCTCGTGCTGGCTGCCGGCCAGACCGTTAATTAAGGTTCCTGAAAAAGTCAAGAAAGTTAGATAAAAGGCACCGCGCAGCATTCAGACTACAGGAGCCACTCACTGGACTTTTATCGACTTTTTACTTCTTCCAGCACCTCTCTCACCTGCTCCCCCTGTATTACACTACTGCAGGTGCTCTGCTAGATACTTTACCAGCCTGTGTCGTCGTTATGTGGAGCAGGATGAAAAGAAACAGCGGTATTTTCCTCCGCGATCTGCTCCTTATTAAATGGTCCATCTTTTAAAGCGGGGACCCCCGTCTGCTTCCCACAACTTTACACTGCAGAAGTT
The DNA here is from genome assembly GCA_900323345.1 of Pseudochromis fuscus. NCBI lineage: Eukaryota > Metazoa > Chordata > Actinopteri > Pseudochromidae > Pseudochromis > Pseudochromis fuscus. The sequence goes on from OOFC01047911.1 coordinate 10,626, forward strand.
GGACTTGTGGGACTAGGCAGCCATGCGTAAAGAAAAGGAGAGCAGCCCGTCTGTACTTCCACTTGCTTGATTGTTGGATAAGTTTTGTTGTGGTGTCTCCTCTCAGTTTCGCTCTATCCCCTCTCATTCAATTTCTCCCTCTCACCATCACTCCCTCCCTCTGCTCTCCTCCTCCGCCTCTTCCCTCCCATAGGACGTTGTCCTGGGACGCACGGATGAGCGCTGCGCCTGCATAGGACTTCATCATAAATCAACTTTATTACGTGCGGTAATTTGTTAGGTCTCACTTCTTAGAGGTTGTCATTACCCACAGATGTGTTGTAAAGCACAGTGGTCTTACCTCGTAACCTGTCCATGTCTTGTTTTTCTGCAGATCTGTCCAGTCCAGACTTTATGTTGTCCACTGAAACTGGAGTAGTGCAGGATATACAAGCTGTTTCATGTGATGATGATGAAGATGCAACAAAGTAGGATAAGTAAATTGTGAATCAACAAATCCTCCTAGAGATTTTCCTTCTTCTTATTAGTTTACAGTGTGTGTGGTTAATACACCTCAACATAACATCACTGCTTGTCACTTTATAGATTAGCTGTTGTTGTTTTTTTTACAGACCAGGGCAGGTTATCTCCACCATCGGTATGGTCTCAGTCCAGCACTGCAGCAAATTTCCTATAATGTTTGTTCTGGCTGGAGGCTGCATCACCTCAGGTTAGAGGCTGCTGACTGACAATAGACAGCTTGATGTCTGCAGGGGGAGGCAAACCTGGCTAAAATCTCTCCAACAATCAGATTCATTATTACACTTCCTTAACATTAATTTTAATGTGGCCATCCCATCTCGTAAAGGTTTTTAATTTAGTCAAATCTTCTGTAGTGCCGACCACCTGCAGAAGCTGAATCTGCTCTGCCAGAAACCTAATTAATTCTAAAGCAAACTATATTCAGTTGAGACATGCTCTGGGATAAGACTTGTGAAGACCTTGTCTAATTGGAAAATTACCAAAGATAATGTTTCTAGAGTCCAAGTTACAGCAGGCCTTTGTATAGCAAATGGGAGAATAAATCCCAGAGAAGTTTCAGAGAAATGAGCCAAATCATAAAACCTCAAGAGAGAAGAGTCTCACACCAGAGAGGAGAAGGAGTCTCTCCATTTAAAGCCACCAATCTGTCATTCCCAGTGGAGCTGATCCATATTATCTCCAGCCAAACCAAACTTTCTGCAGCAAGTTATTAGATATGAGCCATAATTGACCCACAAATAGTTATGACGTGAGTCCAAGAAATGTTTATTTTGCTTTATGGTTATAATAAAACCCTATAGGACTGTGAAAGATAAAAATGTATTTGTTTAACCTCAAAGATAGTGGGTTATAAATATTGTAGAAAGCTGTAGGACTGAGAGAGAGAGAGGATGAGGTTTGACAGGAACTCCCGGATGATTGGATAGAGTGAGGTTGATCTGGTAGGTAAACAATGGACCCCCTGACCTCCCACCATCTCCTTTCTCAGTACCAGCTTAGCCTGCCTGAGTCAGGGCCACATTCCTAGCAGCTTTTAGCAGATAGTTACTAAGAGTGCAGTGGGTAGTCTGAGCTCTGGGTGAGAAATACTTCCAGAGTGTGTACCTCTGTGAAACTACGGAACCTGTACTCCCTCATGATTACTCTTTAAAGACACACACAGTTATACTTCAGAGGACCTTCACATTTAATGACTCACATTTTAGGGATTTGGCTTTAATTCAAATGATGAACACACACACACACAACAACAACAACAACAACAACAACAACACAGGTCAGGCTCTGATGTAGAGTTTAGTCTTTTATCAAACAACAAACCTGACTTTGAATAACAATTTGGCTGAATATGCTGTTTTTTTTAAATGCTATATAAATAAAGTTGAACTGAGTTGAATTGAATTGAATTGAATTGAACTGAATGGAATTGAATTAAATTGAATTGAATGGAACTGAATTGAATTGAATGGAACTGAACTGAATTGAATTGAATTGAGTTGAATTGAATTGAATTGAATTGAATTGAATTGAATTGAATAGAATAGCTGGACTTTCTTCCAGCACCTCACACACATCACATACATTTAAATGATTCCTCATGACGTGATCGTAATGTGCAAACAAATTGTAAT
>OOFC01047912.1:0-21219 GCA_900323345.1 Pseudochromis fuscus
GGAGTGCAAGGGGTGAAAAGGAAACAGATGAGGGGAAGGCGATGACCTAGGACCCTGCAACTATCTCTTTTGCATCTCAATCATGCTGCTACATGAATATCAAAGCAGAGCTCTTGATGGACAACTAGGACGGAACGAGAGATAGAGGGAGATCTCTGTGGTAATCATGAGGCAGGAGAGAAGGAAAATAATTGCAGAGGCATCTTTTTTCAAAGATCAAGAGCGAGGGAGAGGAGCAACCTTCTGACTGCTTCACCAGATCCATGTAAATGCGAATGAGCAATCGTGGGCTGTCTGAAACCAGGATAACTCAAATAAACTTCTGATCAACTGGATGTTCTGTTTATGATGTATATTCACTAGTTAATGGTTAAATGAGACGTATCTTGCTCTGATTAAAGACCACTTCATAATATGAGCATGAAGTGGCAACACTTGCTGCGCACACGTCAAAAATTGTAGCCACGCGCAAGATGTTGCAGACATCATCTCTCCTGATTGGTCCGTTTGTAGTCACATGCTGTGATGATGTACTCATGGGGAATTGGCCTATAAATGCAGACGAAACTCCACCGTTTGGTGTCTTGGCCAAACCCAGCCATAGCGACACCCCCAACATGGAGGGAAACTGCAGCGACATTTACAAAACAGCGCGTAGGTTGTGCTCGAGTATAAAGGCAAAATGCGTGCAGCACAGCCACAATAATGTCTACGCGGTCGCCGCCCATGGGAGTATAAAGTCAGCTTAACATGAACCAAAGATGATGGATCTAAATCTGTCTGGCTGATTGAGTCTTTTTATGTTCAGTTTGAACACAGTAACACGCACACACACCTTGTTCCCACCACTTCTTAATGCAACATCAGCTTTATGCCAGTCGGCAACTCAGTTGGATTAATTAAGTTTAGTGCCTTGCTCTTGGGCATCTCAGTGGTAGTTGATCAGTTAATGGAGTGTGCTCTCATGACTCTCCGGCCATGAGTTTCTAAGTCAAACTGTGGATCTCACCAGTGACCACAGACTTATTATCTTCACCTCTTGGCTACCGCTGCCTCATTATTTCTGTTAGAGAATGAAAACCCCCATTGAAACCAACAGACTTCTCCTCAGGGAGCCCTTTCAGCCAAGCTCATCTAAAGTTAAATATCAATGACTGCATGTTGGAATGCATATAGTGAGATGAAAATCCACTTACACCAGTAATAACAGCATTAAATTAGTGATGGTATGAGAGAGATGTCATTTCAGTTCACCTTTCTCTGTTCAGCCGTCCTTGCATGACCCGCCATCCTTTTAATAGTAAAACTAGCCTCGTCATCCTCTCTTCTTTTTTTTTTTAAAGAAAAGGATGAATAAAAACGAGAGCAGAGGGCCAGTAAATATTCTCATAAATGAGATTTGATTTTGCTCTTCCCTCCTTCATTCTTCTGTGTTAATTAACATTAACTTCTTCTGCCTTTTCTTCCTATTCCTATCTCACAGTCTCAGCTCCGTCTGGCCTGTGTGACACAAAAGGACACCATAAAAAGTCCTGAGCGTTCGCACCAGTGCGCTCAAAGATCATATCAGAGACGTACCATAAAGAAAAGGCACCAGCACCAGGCTGTCGCTCTAGTAGCACCACAGCCCAATGCAATTATCAGTCAGCAGTGATAATAGAACTCATAGGGAGGTGTAATGGCTTTTAGATTTGCACCTCATCATCATCATCCCAGCCGGGACTACAGGCAAGCCAACTGCATTACCATACACCACACTATGTATATACAGTATGCATAAATCCTGCAGCAAGAAAATTGTCTCTATTTTTTTTCCTGTGCCATTTTCTTGTCTTAGTTTGCTTTTTTTGACTCACAGCTGAAATGCCATACATATAGAACAGCTGCAGTTCGCTGTGTAACACACACACACACACACACACACACACACACACACAACCAAATTATCTCTCTTCCTCTCTCTAATTCACACACTGACTGCAGTGATATAATCATCTAGTTTGAATGCATACTCTTCAGTGTTGTCGGTTGATAAATGCTGAAAACATGGAAAATAAATTGTACTGTGTACGTGAAATGCTGTGGCACACAAATCTGACCTTGGAGCAGAGTACAGAATTAACACACTCTCACAATAGGCTTATTGTTTGCTCTGTGTTCATTATTTGTTCATTTGCAACCTCGTGTATTAGCTGTAATGTGGAAAACAGAAGAAAGCCATTTGTCCAAGCGAAAAATCATAATCCCTCTTTTCTTTGGAGGGATTATGATTTATGTTTGTGCTGCCGCTCCTTTCAGTTTCACCAAGTGATGGGAATTATTTAGACAAAGTGCATGTACAGTATACCAAAACCAAATTGTGCTTTCATACTCCTTCCATATTTATTTATGGGTTTTTTTGTTTTTACAAAAATAGGCTGGTTAAATGTCTGATGTGTCTCTCTCATACAAACATCCCAGAGTATATGATGCACATTCAACACATTCAATGTATTATAATGAGCCATTGCAAGAAAGTCATGGTATTCCTGCCACAAGAGCAAAGAATAAGAAGAAGAAAGAGACCGAATGTGACAGGAACTCATAAGAAAATGTTTCAAAGTGCATTTTCTGGAGAAAATGCAGCATGATTGTAGAGAGGTGAAAGTCATTGCTGGACAAGCTCTCAAAAATGAGGGGTTAAGGGAGTATGAACATTACCAAGAGTAGAACGGTAAAATGGGCAAAGTACATTGTAGGGCAGGAAAAAAGCAATGATGACAGGTTTGAAGAAAGGAGGAGAAGGGAAAGGGAACAACAAGGAAGAAAATTAAATAAAAACTGATGAAAAAGAGAAGGAGTAATGAGAACTGGAGGAAAACGAGCGAAGGAAATGAGGAATGAAAGTAATAAGCAGAAAAAGTGAAACAATTGACAGGAGAAGTGATGTTTCATTCAGGTAATGAAGGCATGAGGGATAAATTAAAAACAATAAGAAAGAAGGGCAGATGAAAGGAAGATGGTGTAAAAGAAATGTATTAATAAAGAAGTTGTGCCAGTAAAGCTAATGATGAATGATGAGAATAAGGCTTAAAGGCCTGTGCAGTTGTAGGTAATTACAGAGGTTTTTACGGTGGTGGTTGTGGTTGATGTTTTGATACTATTAGCCACACAGGCAGAACTCACACTGTCTCCACACAAATTGCGTTTTTGAGTCTTATGCACGTCTGACTTGTGAGCTGGACGTTAATCAATACAACTGTCCACACTGCCAGCATGACAGCTCAACACTGTGGCTGGACACCTCCTGTGCAGACACACAAACAAAGCATTCACTCCTGCTACTGCTCAGTGTAAGAGGACTGGCAGTAGTGGCAGCAGTAGTATTAGGGTACTGCATGTTCAGGCTGAATGAAAGGCTCAGGTGATTGTAAAATTGTCCTAAACAGCAGTCTCAGCTTATTTATTATTCTCTGCAGTTTTGGTGAGTTGGAAGACATTTTTTTTTTCAATGTAAAATGTGGTGTTACATTATTTATAGATGCTGCAAGTCTTGAAAACAGTTTATTTTTTATGTTTTCAAAAATAATTAATAGCAAATAAATATCTAAGAAAATAGGCAAAATGTAAAACCTTGTGGGTTTTACATTATCAAAACCTGAGAGAAAAAAAAAGTTTAATTTGTATAATTCTCCAAGCAGGCAAAAAATAAATAAAAAATAAAAAAGAGAAGCTTGAAAGCTTTTTTTAATTACCTCATGGAGAACTGCTGCTCAACTGATGCATACAACCCAACCTGCTTCACATGTTGCCACACCACCTTCAACACTCAGGACTCTTTGTAACCAGGGCCAAAGTAAACTGGTCTTGAGAAAATGAGGTGTTCATTTGTCTTGAAGTGTGACTGAACACTTTCATTACACACTTAGATATCAGTCACTATACCCACAAGACAAACAAATTAGCTAGTGGCTGTATAACTGATGTCGACTGACCCTGGAGTCTTCTCGGCTCTAGACACTCATTCAGTGTTAGTAATATGTAACCCTAGACTCTGAGTTGGTTTATGTGTGATGATGACAAACCTTAACCCACTTGTTCTCTGTCCCCTCTCTTCTGGGAAATAAGAAAACACATTTGCCATGTTGCAGGTTCATGTAAGGCCTTAGTGATTCACACACTAAATGTGTAGGAGTTGCGGCTGCATGGCTAGTAAATATCCAAACTGTGTAAGCTCCAGGTCGTATCTCAGCTGGAGAGGCTGGATTGTAATTACAGCAATGTGAGGTAAATTTGGTCCCGGGTGGCTAATGATGCGAGGCTCTTGGCCCAAGCCGCGAAGGAACAGGCAACCCTGGAGGGAGGTGGGAAGCCTTAGCTATAGTTTTATGCATGTGCGACTGTTTGTGTGTACAAGGGGCCTGGTAAATTAATGCTTTAGTGCAGGATTTGGTTGCCTTTAGTGTGTTACTTAAGCAGTAAACAACAGATTTTTATTCGTTGTGTTGTGGGTTAAATCAGGTTTATGGTCACTTCTGAAGATATGCGGTCTAGCTCAGTGCAAATTTGGGATCTGTTATGTGAACACATGCGTCAGGTGATATTATTATCATTACCTCGACAGTGGAGGTTATGTTTCGGCCGGGGTTGTTCATCCATCTGTTAGGGTTAGGGTTTCATTATGGAAAAGTACTGAATTTTTTTGAGAGGGATGGGGTATTACCTGCTGAAAACATGAGATTAGAAGATGGGATGCTGCCCAAAAGAAACCCCGGTAATCCAGATTACTTATATTAGGTGAATGTTTTAACAAAGACAAGGGTAGGGGGCAGCTTAGAAAGAAGAAGAAGAAGAAGAAGAAGAAGAGGTATGTCCAACCTTACAACAAAGAAATGTTTCCTCTCTTCAGCTAAAATTCATAACTTTGTCACATCTCAGTGGATTTTGTTGAAAATCTACACACATACAGGATGATAATGTCTACAATCGGAGACCATTTGTTGGAAATCAAACATGGATTATGCCTTAGCAGAGATGCTTTCTAAGTGCCACTATTATTACACACATTATTGATTATGCTGTCAGATCCTCCCACTCTTTGTAAGCACGTGGATGTGTTTGACTGTCAGCTGGTTTGCACTGACCTATTGGAAAATCTGTTTCCTTCTGTCAAGTTAAAGACAATAACATGTGAACACACCAAGAACATCATAATTAGGATGGACGACTTCGTTCCTCAACCCCAGGAATTTCATTACCTGCTCAAATGCAGCATGATTAACAACAATAGTGAAGGAGGGTTCAATGAAATATAGTACAAGCCAATTTTTCAAGGGCTGTAATTTGCCATCCATATACCCACTCATCAGCTGCCAGAGTTCAATACGCAAGAAAGAGAAACGTGACATTGGTTCCCTTCCAGATCTGGAGTTAATTAGTCAACCTCTAAATGCTCCATTCCTCTTCAACAACCTTGTTTTGCTTCTACTGGATGAGCTGTTTAATTGCCTATTATGGTGTCTTTGCAGAGAAGGGGGGACTCATATTTCCCCCAAGTGTATTGGGTGAAGTGCTATTGATGTGCGTGTTGGGTGTGAAAGTGCTGGATCACATTTTCACTACCTGATGCTCAATAGGTGCAGCAGACACGGGGATATTAATGACACCCATGTGAACTGTGCTGTCTAACACATACTTTCATCAGTCAGTACACAAATCAGAGTGGTGATGCAGAGAGGGCTCCTCCAGACACTTTCACTGCATCTTAAACAATCTGTGTTGAAAGCTTAAAGATATTTGATTGTTTCTGTGTCGGTATCAGTTCGAGACCCAGAGGTGCAAGAAGAAGCAGTTTGTGAGACTACTCTGTTACTCAGTGTTTGTGTTTTAAAGGCTAAATTGGTGAACAGTCAAACTATTAAGATGTAAATATGCTTTTAGTAATTAAGTGTTGGAGCGCACACAAGGGAATGCAATTCAAAAAAGTGTCCATATCATCTGCAGCCAAAAAGGGAATATTAAATCACATTTCCCTCCGCTGTCTGACAGACCCATTCATTTTGTCCACTTAGTTTTCAGCCTCCCACCAACACTGCTTATTGCTCACAAAGCATTGCTAACATTGTCCACTCAGGATAGTCTGCTATAGCCAGTAGCTCTTAAAAGCACAAATGATAAGGCCAGTATACCAAAATATATACCAATATACCACAATTTGCATTAGCTAATACTATTCCAAGTAAAGTAAGGTGCTATTCATACCAACATATTTGAAAAATGTTTAATGGCAATGAACAATCTTAATTTGAGCAATATCTGCAAACCCTTCTTGTAAACTTGCATGGAACCAGTGCACCTCAGCTTGATTCAACTCGGTTTGGTTTTCCACTGGAAAAAAGGACCTGGATCTTGGTACCTGGTACCACTTTTTTAGTACCTGCTTCCCGGCGGTTCTGAAAAAGGGACTGGCCAGGTATTGGCATGTACTAAAATGTGATCGGAATCGTCAATGCATCATTGCCTCATAACTCCGAGCCACAGAAATATTTTTACCCGCAGGCCAACACAGTCTGCACGGTTATAGTCAGAATAACAAGTTTCTACTATGTGGAGAACAGGATAACAGGCTTTAGTACAACGTTAAAATCATATTTAAAAAACTTCAGCGAGGATCCTGTGCTCTGAGCGCCCGGTCAGTGGAACAGCTGATGGAGGTTGTAGCGGGACCTCACATCTCTGACAACATCAGAGCAATTTTTTAACCAGGCTCTAACTTGATGAAATCACATATTTGAAGTTAAAACAAGTCATTTCTTTCCTGGAAACATTCAGGAAAGTGAAACAACAGTAGAAGCCTGAAGATTGCTTCATCAACTTTCTCCTCCAGAGAGGTGATGCAGATGCAGAAAGGACTTCTCCAGACACTTTTACTGCATCTTAAACACTTTGTGCTGAAAGCTTAAGGATATTTGATTGTTTCTGTGTCTGTATCAATTCAAAAGCCAGAGGTGCAAGAAGAAGTAGTTTGTGAGACTATTGTGTTACTCATTGTTTGTGTTTTAAACGCTAAATTGGTGAACAGTCCAGCTACATTTACGATGATGGAAACACAAACAAGTCGAATCCAGTGGCGGTGCGTTGTTCCATGCAGTGGAAAAGTACCATTAGGTATGACTGACAATGTTGCACTGATGCAAGACCATCTTTCTTTTACCCTAAACAAGCTCTGTCCACACCTGGGATACAGACATACACTGTCTGTAGAATGGACGAAACTAAATGACGCTGACATGAAGGGAGGAGCGAGGACAGTGGTCTGACCCTTGAACCCGAGGACACTCCCTAATGTATATAAGACCCAAGTTCAGGCTGGTCTCATTGGAGACACTGGAAGAAAACTTTGTTAATGTACCTGAGGAGAAATATCTCTTCTGAAACCTACAGCACATTAACAGTGCAAATTTGCATTAGGGAGAGTTTCTCACAGCTGTACCTACAGTGGAAAACAATTCAATTGATTTTTATTAGTATGGCACCATCATATTCCATAATAAGGTCAAGGACTTACACTATTATTAATATTCTAAAGAAAGGAAAAGAAAAACAAAGTGGTGAAACAACACAGCGGTAGTTAAATTGGTCTGGCTCTGGCTCTGGACCTCTGCCCTCTCTTGAAAGCACAACCACATCTCTTTTTCAGTCATCCTCTCAAATTCTTTGTTCTCAGCCTCTGCTTTCACCAAAGCTTCTCGGCTAAATTTGTGCTCAATCTTTGTTTTCCTACGCTGTGTCTCACCAGATAAACCACTGTCATTTTTTCCAAAGACAAATATCCTGCAGTTCTGCCATTGTTTATCTATTTTCATGATACACTCTCTCCCAAAAGTCAGATTAAAGATGACCTGAAGTCTACAGATGGTATTTTGCGAATAGAATAAAAATGGCTGCAAAAATATCTTTAAAAAAAACAAAAAATCTGTGTGAGACTTTTGAGGTTCTAGCAGTAGTCACCTCTTAAAACCATCCGTCACACAGTATACATAACCTCAGGGCACAGCAGCTATACTGAGTAAAGTCTTTCTAAAGATCTGAAAATAGACCAGTTCATGAATTTTTGGCAGACGTAAAGTGTTTGAGCTCAATTTTTCATGGACACAGAGGCTTAAGAAAGGCAAATGAAGACTTGACTTGTGTGCAAGTTGTAGGCCTACCTAAGTATTACACAGAGGATTGTGCGTGAGTAGCTCTGTCATTGTTAACACTTGTTCGGTATTACAAATTCATAATAAACGTTTCATTGCTAATGTCGTGTGAGGTAATAGCTTGATTGAGTCTGGAGCTGTCTTAAATGCTAAATGTTGAATAAGGTGGATAGAGCTTGTGGAAGTAGTGACTGAACACCTAGGAGAGCACATCGATTCAGGTAGTGTTTGAATTTCCTTCACTACGCTGCACACAGCCACAGAGGTGATTATATACTGGCAAAATCATCTTAGAGTAAAGTGCCACTAGTGTATTTATTTTACAAATGTTTAACCGCAGGCCTCTTCCTCAATACTGATAATACCATTTGTCTGCCAATAGTGGACAGAGGCTTTATTTCCTTCAAAGGCAGTACAGAGGATAACAAACCACTTGTATTGACTTGTATTATGGCGCATTTACACTGGTACCTACTCGCTTCGCTTCGTTTCGGTTTTGGCGCATTTACACTTTCAAAAAAGTACCTGGAACTTGGTACCTGGTACAACATTTCGTACCTCATCTCCTGCGGTTCAAAAAAAGTACCTGGTCAAGTCGGAGCAGGTACTAAAATCTTATTGGTTGGAATCGTTACTGCATCGTTGCATCATCACTGTGCAGCACGTAAACAGTCACCGCAAACATGCGGCATTTTTAAATAACAAGAAGAGAAATGGCATCTGTTAGAAATCCTGCCCCATGGACTCAGGACGAGCTGCAAACCTTTCTGTCATTAGTCGCCGATGAGAAAATTCAGTGGGAGCTGGACGGTGCGGTCAGAAACTAAAGAATCGTGTAAAAGATGACGTCACGAATGACGGCGAGCTACACGGAGGAAGGACCATCCTTGGCAATGTAAATGCAACTGAAGGGGGCCGATCCTGATCCGAGGCGAAGCGAAGTGAGTAGGTACAGTTTAAATGCGCCATTAGAGGCAGGCAATGTAACGGATCAAATCATTGAAGTTAAACACAAGCTCAACACTTCCTTGTTACAAATTAAAAGCCCTGTGGCACTTCAGTAGACAGACACCCTTCATTTCCTAACAAGGGCTTTTATTGTGACGCAACTGCAAGCATGCGATATGTTTAATTTATTCCCCCCTCCAGTTCTTTATTTGTTCATACTGAGTGAAGCCCTGGCCTTTATTTTTAATTCATAACCACTTTTTATATGTTTTTTCTGGTTTTAAAATCCATCCATTACTATAATACACCAAACATTTATCAAACAGTCACAGTCCTCCTGAAAGTGTGTTTGGCAGCACAGCGAAATGATTTCAGAGAGCAGAGAGTGTGTTTTCAACCACATTCAAATAAACTTTTATAAGAATAGAATTCAATATTATTCGCAACTGCATCACTTCAAAAAACTATGATATGTATGAGATAAAAACAGAAAATTAAGTTTCAATCTGAACCCTTACTCGAGGCAAAAAATATGTATTTTAAATTGGTCTGAGGGTGATGACATCCTGCCATCACTGATGACATTCTTAATAGAAATGATAAAACCTTTTCATCATCTTATTCATCAGCTTGTCTCTTTTTCCTATTTCCCATCTTCGTTCTGTACTTACAGGCTTACCAGTAGATTTTGAATTCAGTGTCTTGCTCAAGGGTACTTAAGGGGTAGATGCTGAGAAAGTAGGGCTTGTTTCACATTTTCTTTTCTCTGCCTGAATTTTCCCAGCTGGGGGGTAAGCCAGTCTTTTTTACTTACTGGCCCACTTCTCTAACATTCAGTCCTCCACCCCTGTCTAATGCTTCACAAAGACCCAGCAGATCAACAAGAAGCAGGTAGTGTAATTTATATTCCCGAAACAGCGTAAGTGAAATAACAAAGCTTGTGCTTCTCCTTGGCTAATGATGGCCATTGAGACACTGACTCATGTTGGCTGGTAAATTGATGGGTCGCCATGAATGAAACATGTACAGTATTTAATACACATCACCACATATTTTATTATGGTCTATGATTAATTTATTCAGTTCCACTAGCGTTTCTTAATGACTTAAAACAATATAGCCACAAGCACGCAAGGAGGGCCTGTGTAGATTTATACATTCATTAATCTGAACCCTCAGACGCACAGTGAGGATAAAGAATCAAGCACTACAGCCTCATTCATGCTGGATTACATTGTTCTTTTCTTTTAGCCAGAAAAACATAATGTGCACATATCATCCTCGCGGTCACCCTGCGCAATATTGATGTAAAAGACAGAGGAAGGGAATAATATCAGGAATAAAGGCAAGGAAATGAAACCCATTCCCAGCGACAGGCAAGGGCAGGCTGATGACAAAGTAGACTCACCAGCGGCTGCCAGTTGCCATGTTTGCCATTGTTCCTCTCTGCCTCATGGCTCACCGCCCCATTACCCAAACGGTTCATTAAGACCTGTTTAACTGCAAAAAATGATGCCTTTTTGGTGTCCCACATTTTAATATATGACACTAATGGGCAAGCAGATCCACTTGGACCAAAAAGACAGGCAGTAATTGTAGTGCGGGTCCAGACTGTGACGGTGCATAGTAATAGCTGTTTACTGCTGCTCTCTTCATTCCTGCACAATGCTGGAGGTCCTGTCTCTTCTAGAAAATCTGAGGCACACTTCAGGTTAGAGTGCACTGACCTGTGGCGCTCCTTTTGGGATATGCATCCATGTAATCATGCATTTGAGTGCACACATATTGTATATTCACACGCTCACTCTAAGATGTACCCAAGCATGAACACTCGGGGCAGGCGATATGGCATAAATATCACATCAGTGTGTCTGAATGCAGAAAGACAATTCTTGATGTAGGCCACACCTTTTTTTTTTTTTTCATTTTGTTTTTGCATGCCATTAAACACAGCACTCAGACTGGAGCCTCTAGATTAGATTAGACCCAATCTGGCCCTGCAGTTCAAGATAAATACAAATAATGAGAGACAGGAAAAAACTACCCTTAAGGCCAAGCTACATTGGAAAAAAAAAAAAAAGTTTTGCAATTCAGAGCAACTTTCCAAAAGAGATTCAAATCTTTTAGATTATAACAGAATTTTGTTTTGTTTGAGCATTTTTTTCATGCAAAATACTAAAGTTTCAGCACGAATATATATTGTTTCACATTATTTATCTGATTATAAACTCATTTCTGACTTTATCATTGGATTGGATACACTCCCGTGCCCACATGCAGGTGGGAAGATCAGCACCCACCTTTCTCTTTGACACTGCAACCCTCTGCTTTAAGCCTCCAGTCAGTTGAATATAATCTGCAGAATGAAGTCATGCACAACGGTGTTAAGTGGAAGCTTTTTATTTCTTCACCACATGAAGTGAAGCTCCGCCGCCTGACTAAACCAAGCTTTGAACCAGAAAAAAGGCCGTCTACATATTGCGACTAAAGGAAAAGACACTGTGACACCCAGACATGACAAGAGCAGGACGATCAAAATAGAAATAAATAAATAAAAAAAGTAGATCCTCCTTCTCCGAGCACTGCACACACACTTTCTTATAGCCTGCTGGACAAAGTGATTATTCTGGCTGTGACTCGGTGCAGTCCCTTGAACTAGGAAATGAAGGCTTTTGTGTCAGTGGAGTAAAGACTAAGTGTTGATAGTAATGTCTGTGGACAGGCTGGTTTTGAGAACCTCAGGCTGATTACTATCTAGGAAATGTTGCATAAACAAAAATTTTAATTCAAATCATTTTACCCTCTTTACATTGACCTAACAAAAATCTGTCTTTCAGTAGTTTAACATACTATTGATTTTTTTGTCCAAATCAAGCTTTCCTTTTTCACCCAGAGGAGCTCCACTGTCTTTTCTAGCTGACACACACTGACAGTTTGAATCATGATCATAAACAACTGGCTGCTATTTATTTGTTTGCACTTGTCCAGGGGTTACTGTGCACCCGCAGCACAATGGCTTTCAACAAACACATATATGAGACTTCATTGAGATAGTACATAAAAAAAGTAAAACCTTTTTTTTTTTACATTTAAACACAATTAAAACACAAAACACTCAGGCCCACTATATCATTTATAATCATAAAACAAAATAAAAACTATTTGGATTGGTTAAACAGCAATCCACTGTATCTCTCTATATTGTTGATTTTAAAATGTTAGCAAGAATTCAAGGAAGTCGCCACCCACAAGCAACGCGAACGACAGAAATATTCTGCTTAGAGTGTGTGCATGTGCAACAACTGACATCAAAATCATTAACGTTTTGCTTCCCAATGTTACCGTTTTGAACGCTATTGAAACCTCCCAGAAACTACTGGCAACAAGCTTCATTTGTCTTGTAGTCTGAACTGCATCAGGTGGCAGAAAACCTAGCCTTTTCATATCAGAAGTTATGACCTTTCATTAAAGTGACATTATCTGTCCAGTCACTTCAAATTTAAACTTAAATATTACACAAAAAAGCGTGAGACAAACTGGCAACAGCCTCTTTGACTAAGCCAAGAGAAACAGACCCTGAGCTGGCATGAGTGGACTGAGACTTCTGTATCTTGTCTGTGTTGTTTAGCCAACGTATCCGGTTATCATCATCATAACTCCAATACAAGCTTCCTCCCTCCTTCCATAAACAATAATCTCAGTACTTATCTCCCCAGCTGTTTGCTCCTTGAGTAAGCAGGAACATAAACTCAGTGACAGAATAAGGGTACAGCAGCAGTATTTTAGCTGGGTCCACTCTGCTGTCACCTCCCATCTACTGATTTGTAACCTGAGCCTGGCACATTCATTGTAACTGTCAGTCTGGCATTAGGACAAAATTACTTTCCCGTATTAAGACAGAAATGCTGCAGTGGCCACAGTTTCAGCATTACACAAATGCTTCCTCTCTGCCTATATGACAAATTCAACTCTGAATATGTTGTATTAAATAGATAGAAATATAAATATACACAAATTTAAAAACCACAGATGCATATGCTGCACACTAATACACACAATCATTGGGGAAACAGCAGGGGAGCCAAAACATCTCCAGTTTAGTAAATTACCAACTGGCAGCTTCTTTGATAACTGAGCAGCCTAAAGAGATAAAAAGAGTATGAACTTTGCTTTTGGGAGGTTTAACAAACAAAGTTGCAGGTCAGCAGAAGCTCTCCAAGCTTTCATTTGGAACTTTTACTGAGTGTGACCTGTTCCTGTGCACACATGCACAAACATATACACACACAACCACACACACACACACACACACACACACACACCCACGTATACACATATATTTAATACTGAATAGAGCCATAAATTAGATGGACTGCATGAATATGCTGGCTGCACCTTTCTGCGGTCTGCACACAGTGAACTAGGCTGGTGTGAACTGTACACTCAGCAATCTGTAAGTGATTTCTGATGCTTTTAAATTCTCTCAGCAACTCCCACTGTTGGTTAAAAAAAAAAATCCATCACCAGGGAATAGTGAGATAAAGAGCGTGAGCTGAAGAAACCTGACTTGAAAAGATAATGACTGACAGTTGTCTTCAGCAAAGAGGAAAAGGGTTACAAGAGACAAATGTAGGATGCAGCAGCAGGGTTCAAATTTGTTTATAATTACACATTTTTTTTATCAATTACACAACATTGTTAATTAAACAGACTTTTAAAAAGTCACACTCAGACAGCATACAGATGAGGAGGAGCAAAAGAATCTGGGCTCCTGCAGCGCAGAGGCTGAATACTGAAACACTGCTCGAAGGCATGAAGGTCTGCTGGTGAATCTCTGATCCAGCAGCTACACACGTCTGTCCACTGACACACTGAGGCCGTCAGGACACACTTGACTAAAAAGCTGTTCCAATTATGGATGCCTTTTTTTATGTGAACACTAAGCCTTGCAGCCACCCTCTGGCACTGAACAGGAGAAACCACTGCATCAAAGTTCAACATGAAAAAACGCCCAGTTTATTAATAAATATAACTTCATTTTAATCAATACAATTTAAAAACATTTGACCTTGCATTTTCACTTTTAAATTCAACACTTTCAGATGCAATTACTTTTATTGAGTTGGTCTGTGAAAACTGAAGACAGCTAAATCTACAGAAGACATGTGGCAAGTCCTCCAAAAAAAACCTCCCCTCAAAACACATAGAAAAACTGTGTACTCTGGAGAACTGTTACTATTTTAAAGGCTCATTCACCAAATATGAATCTTGTTTTTTTTGTCTACTCAATAGCTCGAACTATTCATGGCATCCCCTCCAGGTGCACCAGGTACACTGCTTGTTGTGGGTGTGAATGTATCACAGACTGTAGCTAAATAGAAATGGACGAAGCGAGTGTGACGTCACCCATTGGTTTGTAGACTCTGGTTTTGAAGCCAGGAGAACGGCATTTCAGCATTGTCATGTTGATTGTTTGGAGCCAGAAGTGACCATATTTGTACATGAGGAGGCGGGTCTAACCCTTTAACCTGAGATCACTGACCAAAGTGTATGAGACTTGACTTCTTGTTGATTCTGCTAACCATGCTCCGAAATATTCCTCTTTTTGAAGCCTAGTATCTACTTTGTTTTTTTTTTGTTGTTGTTTTTTCAGCTGGACCACCAGATCACTCATAATATAAATTAACTTTAATGAATGAATCACAATGACTTAAAAATTATTGGCTGAGTATTTCAAGATTGAAAATACCAATTTTTGAATTGAAGTCAATTGAAGCCAGCCTCCAGTGGCCATCAAGTGTATGCCATCTTTTTGTACTTTGATATTGGCTTCGTCCATTTCTATAAACAGTTTATGGTTTGTCTCTATGTGTTGGTCCTGAGATAAACTGACTCTCCAGGCTCCAGCCACCCCCTCCACCGCCCCAGCAGCCCTATTGGATAAGCAGGTATATAAAATGAATGGATTCATGGCATTATTTATATTAGAATATAACACACTTAACTTTAGTGACTTAACTCATTTTATATGAAGATTAAGGATCTAAACACTTACCAAAGAAAGAGCTTACAACAACAGCGACATGTTTTAAAGACAAGACGTTGCGATCAAACTTTTTCACAAGTGTTCATGCCATTTAAATGAATCACTGTGGAAATCTGAAATCACCTATGTCCTATTTCTAGAAAGTTTTTCAATCTTGTCTCTTCTTGAAACCTGTCTTTGCCCTCAGTCACTGACAGATGAATGAGATTTCAATATTCCCAATGCCCCATTTTCACAAGGTTGCAACTCTGAAATGCTATGTCCAAATAATTGAAAATAACTGCAATAAACAATGGATAAGCCGTTGCCTCCAGGCCATGGTGGGTGAACAGATGATAACAAGGACACACGGAGGTTGACTGATCCTTGAGTGACAAGTCTCTATTCCCATCAGAAAGAAATCCAAAGCATCTCTTATTAATTCAGTCGACAACGCTGGTTGACTGACTGACTCGCTGACTAACTGGGGCAGCCACGACACGTGAGTGCAGGTGCTGCAAACACATCAAAACCAGATCATCACAACACTTCTGAGCGAGGAAATCACAGATGCATTCAAAAAGAGTATCAAAACAGTAGGACACGCTTTGTTCTGGATCTCATATGTGAGCGCTCTATGGCTTTTCATTTCACTTTCTCTCTGTCATCATAGGCAGTTTCTTGTTAAATGAACAGGTTCTTATAATTTCATTATTTGTTTAACTCTGAGATGTGTCACTTATCTTTTGTGCCACCTAAAGATATCCTACCCCAAGGCTCCTTTGCTTTCTGTAAGTTGAAGGGACAATTAACCTCATATTTAAGAGTTAAGAGGCTGAGACATTACCTTGACCTTTCTGTGATTATATTCTTATACTGTGTCTTATTTCAGGCTATTCTCTTTTATTATCTATAAACTCTCCACTCTGTAACGATGTAGGTGCTACACTAGTCACTTTTACACACAATTACAAGACTTAAGAACACAACCTTTCACCATGGCATAGTCCAGCTGTACGGATGCTATACACTGTACAGTGTTGCCCCCTTGTGGTGAAATAGCAACACGATCTTCATAAAGCATTCGCCTAGAAGTTCATTTTCTTGTTTGGACAGGATCTCATCCTTGGATTATGACCGATACTGAACCATTTGTTCCTTGGGTAATACTGTGCAGTAGATCTGTGAGATCTGCACAGTAGCTCTTTCCTAATGTTGCAAACAAGCAGATGAACACCTGATGAACCTGATGAACACTCTATCTATCTATCTATCTATCTATCTATCTATCTATCTATCTATCTATCTATCTATCTATCTATCTATCTATCTATCATCATGAGGGCTGGAGCCTATCCCAGCTGACAATGGGCAAGAGGCAGGGTCTACCCTGGACATATTGCCAGTCCATCGCAGGGCCAACACACAAACACAGGACAACCATTCATGGTCACACTCACACCTTCAGTCAATTCACCAAACAATGACAACAAACATGTCTTTGGAGTGTGAGAGGAAACCAGAGCACCAGGAGAAAACCCTCAAATGCACAGGGAAAACATGCAAACTCCACACAGAAAGGTCCAGAATCAAACCCAGATCCTTTTTACTGTGAGGCAATATAACCACTGTGCCGCCCTATACTACTTATAAAAATATAATTCTAAAATATTTATAGTAAAGTAAATGGTTTTTGTTTTTCTGATTTGTATCAAAAACACAACCTGCAATTCATTAGTGTTTCTTTCGTTGAAACCTCGCTGAATGAAAAACACTGAAGTCAAAAGGAAGTTGACGGGGTATTTTTAAGGTACTGGATGTACCCGAGAGACAAGAAAAAGAAAAAATAATCAAGACAACGGCTGGTAAGATGAAAACACGGCATCCCGACGGGACCCGAGTGGTGTTCCAACAGCTTTTTTCACTCTATCTATCCCCAGACGCCGGAGCACAAGATGACAGCTGTACCTTGTCATCTGTGAAATAAAGAAACATCTTTCTGACCTGTCTGTCGCTCACCTTCTCAAGTGTCATATTAAATAATACAGTTAAGACGAAGGCTACATCGCGCAATCACAGGAAACAGCACATACTCTCGTTCACAGTCATCAATCAGCTACTATAATTATCAGAATCAAGTTGAAATGCCAAAACCATTAATCACGTTTTCCAGTAATTTTCCTTTAATTAATTCAAAGGTGATAATGAAAAATACAATTTGCCAAATGTAATGTCCCAGGGCAGCTTGTAACAGGTTCCTATAAAACATTACTGGATTACAGAAAAACTGAGGCAAGAAGAAGAAAAACAAAGTCAGCCCCACTAATATGACTCTGGATGGTAATTAGCAAACTAATGCAGCAGTGTGTCACCTGGCAGTGCCATGTGAATAATTACTCTGACTGCAGGAATCTAAACTATACGTCCGCTTTTTGTGCAGTGAAGTGGAGCAAACTGGGAGCTTTACACAATGTCCACGCAGGGAGGACCTCATCACAGAGAGTTCACAATACCCTGCTTCACATTCAGCTAGTGCGCTTCGCTTGCTAGTCCGCCTCAGTGTCTATCAATCCCCACCTCTTTCCGCCATCCTTTTGTTCCCATTGGCAGCCCGGTACCACAAAAACCCACAGCCAAACAGAAAGTCCCCCACTGGCACACACCCATCTTCTTATTTCAGGAGTGTTTCCTGCCCCCTCCACTTTCTCTTCCTGTCTCTCACTCCAAAGCCTCGCACACTCATTCGATGTCTCTGATCTCAACCAAACTGTTTATAATTGATTCTTTAAGGGATAAGTTCTCTCCATCTCTTTCTTTCTGTCACTCTCTTCCCTGCTGTGCATCTCCCACACCCAATTCATTATTAAAAGTCATTTTTGTAAGGGTAGGAGCGGTGACTGGGTCACGTGGAATAAATGGATTCTCAGATCTCTCCATGCTCTGAGTTTACCTTCATCTAAGTTTCCCCTCCTCTTTTCACCTCTCATCTACCCTGTGCCTCACACATTAGGAGTCTAGCTTGGAAGTGTCATTCTTTGTGTAATTAAAAATACAACAAAGAGGTCAGGTGAAAAGTTCAGTACTGTGCACGTGGGCAGGGTCATGCTTTCTCAAAGGTCCTTCAACAGGAAACCTAAGCCTACTGTGACTCATGCCCTCCACACCTGATATAAACTGGGCAGAAGTGAAGGCATCTGTGGTCACATTTGGTAGCATTTCTTATTGGGCTTCTTGTCACTTTACAAATTACCAATGGATCTTGGTAAATTACAATGTACATGTATTTTTGTAAAAACTATCGCAGTATGATTCTAGTTTAAAAAGCATTCAAAGTAGGGATCAACCTATTGTCGCCACTGATATTTGGCAAGAGATCTTAAGAGATGTTAAGGCAAGAGAATTTAAAACTGAGGGGTTTTTTTAGCTTAGCGCTAGGAGATAAATGTTTGGAAAGTAAGTTAAAGCAGCAGACCCCTCTGAAGCTGCAATAAAAACATCCCAGTCCTCTACAACTCACAAGTAACATTACTGTGAAGCCCAATAATGTTACATGAACGCTGCTCCGCTCACAGTCCCTCCAGACGTGTCTGTTAATCACTGGAAACAAGGTTGGTGATAATATTGAATTTTGATGTCAATATTGTCACTTTTACCACAAATGAATATCGGCCCCAAACATCAGTTATCGACCTCCTTGACTACTAATAATCGGTATCAGTATCGGCCCTGAAATCCACACCGGTCGATCTCTATTCAACAGTATGAAAGAGGAACTACACTGTGATGAATGGATGCTTCAGCTCATGTGATCGGCCTGTAGCAGCACATCAGACAGAAAAGGCTGAGAACTGGACGCTCATGAAATATCACGCCACCTCCCTGGAGAGCTCAGGGTCAAATATTTGATTCATTATCTTTGTTAGCTGAAAAAAATATTTTGAACTGACACATTGCAAATTACTTCACAACTGAATTTCTTATTTGACTTGCCAGATGACAAAGATTGTGTCAGAGATGAGCCAGTGGCCTTGTTACACTCAAAGAGAAGGTGTTTTTTTTTTTTTTTATTCATTAGGGATTCATCCATTACTCAGCAGCAACCTAATTGATCCATGTCTTTGAGTTCTACAGTAATAGCAAATTGATTCATTTATTCTCAAGAGGGAAAATGGTGGGAATTGTCCAGCCAAAAAGAACAGCAGAATCATCGGCTTTGAGCTGACGGATGAGGCTGGAATAGCAATGAATGGAAAAAAAAGGAAGTGTGGGACAAAGGTGAGGTGTGTCAAAAACAGGTGATGAGGAATGGGAAATTAAAGGTTGTGTAAATTTCTGAGACTACAAATGATAGTTACCTCAAAGAAACTTCCAGCCTCAACAGTAATCACATTTAACAGCTAATATAATTAAATTAGATTACATCAGTAATTAAGCTAAGAAATCAGATGCCTCGAGCTGGCCGCAGTTCAAAGCCTACGCAGGGCTACCAGGAAGTATCTCTCCGCCAGGGCTCAGCAATAAAATATAATCCTGGTAATACAAACAATGAAATCCAGTGTTTCTCATTAATTACGTAGACTGTGGCGGCCTGCCATCGCCTAATTTGTCCGGCTGCAGTCTCACAATAAACCTTAAATATTTTTACACAGTAAAGATCTGTAACATTGTGTTTTGTGCCGATGCCTCAGCACACGCGCACACGCACACACACACACACACACACTCTCTCTCTCATTTCCTGGAGCTACCTGGCTGCATTAGAGACATCAAGGCATTTTGAGGACACAACATAAGTAGAGGTAAGTTACGCAAGCTAATTTTACACATACACTTGTACAAGCGGAGTTTTATCAGTATTAATGTACAACTGCAAACAACAAATGTAACAACAAATTTATAATGTATATGACTAAAAACTGTCATTGTGTTGTTTGTTTTTGTGTGTTAGCCCTGCGAATGGCTGGGGACCTGTGCAGGGTGTACTCTGCCTCTCTCCTGTTGCCAGCTGGGACAGGCTCCAGCAGACCCCTGTGATAAAAATGCCTTAAATGTAATCACTTGTTCCTTTGGTAATACCCTATCTCTCTTAAATAAGTACAAAAAAAAAGTCATCAAGGTTTGTTCAGTAGTGTTTCCTAAATTAGTTTTTCAGGTGAAATTACTACCTCCTTGGTCAAAGTAATAATTACACTAATGTTAGCCAAGTTAAGTAATGTTAGCTAAGGCACTAGCTGTCAGTCTCTCCACTTATGTTGACTGAGTCATGTAAAACAGTCTATGTATCTAATGTTACCATTACTACAAGTAGCACTGATGATAAAAGTATTTTCAGCATCTGAGGAGTTTATTAACTAATCAAGTTGAAGTAACACTGTTGTGTAAAGCTGATTGTGTGCATCTTTGATTGTCAGAGGTGGTGCCATTAGAGTTTGGTTGAACCTCCACAGTTCAGTTCAACACATCCCATCTTTGCCTCGATGCCTCAAATCTATGCTCGCGCCGATTTTGTGTGCTGACAGTTTTTGAGCTGCGTTACACTCTGTCTCAATTACGTTGCTCTGTGGGTTTGACTTTTTTGCTGTGTCACCACCATTCTTGATATCTATACAACCGATGTGCTTAGGATTAAATTACTAAATGAAATAAATAATGTTTATAACCGCACAGAGCTCTTTTTAGATCTGACCTCTTAATTTTGCACTCAAAGTGCAAGAGAGGCATTTCACTTTAAAATGTGAAGAGTTTTTCTTTCTGACTGACATGCCTCTAAACCCAGGTTCACCCACTACAGTCAATAACATTTGAGACTAAAATGGGATAATGAGGATGGTTGACAAATTACTTTGAGGAAAGACTTCAAAAATCTCCACTTATCCCGTAGACTGATGTTTATGAAACATGATCCATGGGCAGGTTCCTCTAAAAGGCTTTCTCTATTGATCATATCTCATTAGCGACACTTCGCTGTGCCACCAGCGGCTGACTCTGAGGGTCAATGGACAGTTGAAATGGAGCCAATACCTCAATAGGATGATCATGGCAATTACACAAAGCCTACGTTACACA
>OOFC01047912.1:21239-61464 GCA_900323345.1 Pseudochromis fuscus
TGTCACTTGACAGGAATAGCTGAACAGATGTATCACATCACAGTGTCTGCCTAACTATTAACTCATGCCAAAGACATTAGGAAACGCTCCATGATGCTGTTAGAGTTGAGTATTAAGATTAAGATTTCCAGTAAAGAGATCTGACTTCAAACACTTTTGAAATCTATAATTATTTCAATAGGTCAGAAATGTTTTCCCAGTTAAATTAAGGCTTTAAAATGTCAACTAAAATTACAAAAATGACTAAAATTGCACTTTGGCTCACAATTATTAATCATGAGAGAGAGAGAGAGAGTGATCATCAGAAGATCCTCAAATCTCTGAGGGTTGCTACTTTCCTCTGTTGGCCAATAACTCTCCCTCTTTAGACCAGGATACAACATGCTGTTAATGAGGAGCTTGTACAGACAACAAATAAACACAGAATTACTCCAACTCTGATCATTCCTCAAATAGCCACAGATCCTGCCTAAATACTCCACAATCTCCATCGTTTAAAACATGTTTCTTTCCTTCTGTGCATTTGGATAGAAGCTGACATTTTGTTTTGAACAGCGAATCTGAGTGGAAAGGAGAGACCTGTTGAGCTGCCATACTCCATTGTGTGTGGGCAAACAAATGGGCAGCTGGAAAAAGGAGATACAGTGCAGCTCTGCAGTCTCTGAGAAGTTAAATGAGCACAAACCTGTGTGTCTACCGATAGTACTTCTATTGCTTTGGCAGCTGTTGTTTGTGTCTTTGTGCCTCACAGCAGCAATTGACCACAATGTTCAGTTTCATCCCTTGAACTTTGTTGTTACCTGGGCCTCAGTCTCTGTTTATCTGCCCCTCTTCTGCACTTTCTATCTTGTTCTTATTTTTTTCTCACATGTACCGTCTCCCTCTCTTAGGCTTTCTAACAACTCCCAAAGATTCAGCTTTGAGTCGTGTAAAGTTAGAAGTCTGTCAAGAGTTTTCCCCGGTGATTGGAGAGAGACGTGGGTGTCTTGGAGAGTTCAAAATGGAATAACTTAAAGGTTGTCATATCAATGGTTTATCAACAAATTATCTGCAGAGTTGCACAAATAAGAGCGACTGTATACTCAATTTTTTACCCTCTTAAACTAATTTTGAACATGGCTTGTCTATGTAGTCAGTGTACGAGTTTCTTTAATTACTAACAGCTATAAATTCAAAATCAAATTATGAAATTATGTGCAGCTGTAGGCAACTATTAATATTAACATTGGGTGATTTTTCTTCCTTCCTGGTCTTTAATAGTAGCTGAGGTAAAAAAGCGCAAACTTTTACATTAGAAGATTTTTTTTCTAAGGAGAAAAATGAGGCAATGACACAATTTCCTGGAAGTGAGAAGGTCAGAGAGTTACTAATGTGCAGTATGTTCAGCAGCAATCTAACTGGTTATATAGCACTGTATCACACTCTGTACTGGGACCAGTGTGCACCAATTAAAGACAACACTAGTTTTTGACAGAGACACTGCACTTCCTATAGTATAATGGTGGATTCAGCACCAAAACCAATGTGAAATCAGTTGTGACACAGCACAGTAAGTGTGATATCCAGGTACCATCCATCAGAATATACATTGTAGATTCTCTCAGTCTCATTGGAGATAACCTCCATTAAGTGTATTAAGTGCCATTGCTGTGGTCTGGCTGTTTAATTCCTCATCTCTATCAGAGCACTGATAAAATGATGTGATGCAACTGGACTCCCTGATGTCATATGTAGCAGAGACCATTTGTTTCTGGGTATCTCCCACAGCCAGGGAGCAGCTAGCAGGGCACGCTGCCGGTACTGGGGGTAAACAAGCAAAAGCTGCCGACAGCGTTAATCACAATTTTACTGCTTCCATGCTCCGGGGTTTGAAAGCAGAGGGTTGGTGGAAGTGGTTATCGTACTTTTTTTTTTTTTTTTACTTTTTCAATTGCAATGAAGATTCTTTCCACACCATTAGTGCTCTCTGCTGAGCTGGTCCATGCAGGTCCACTACTGTACTAATACGGCGCAGCGCTGTGAAGCACCATCTGCCATAAGCACAACTTCCTACAGTAAATGTGAACATATCAGCACATTAGAGGAGCCACCCCATGCGGGCCGTGCTCCAGCCCACAGCTGTACTACATGTTTTTTATAGGATACGAGGGGAAAAACACTCGAAACACAAGAACGTGTAGCTTAAAGAACCACTGAAGGATACATGGCACAAGACTGAGACCGAGGACTGAATTTAATTATTGAAGTGCCTCTTTTCACTTCTTTCACCCTAACTTGTTTATTCCTTGTTGGTTGCCTTGTGTGGATCTACAAGGTGCTGGTGCTCTTTTTCTGTGTGTATACAGGTCTGAAATGTTTATGATGTTATTGATGATCTGAATGTTTTCATTAAGAGTAACATCAGCCTGAGTCACTGAGATATTAATATTGTATTATATCCCGCACATTTAATATTTATTATAATTATTTTATAATAGAGGTTAAGAGTCAATACACTTAGAAATCCCATTTCCAGCAGTATTAAGAAGATAATAGCACAAAGCTCAATGAGCTGCTTCCTACAAAACACCAAACTCCAGAAAAACTACAAAACAATCTGGTGGGGAAAATCAAACATGTAGAAAACTAAAGATATGTCAGCAAATACCCATCACTTTAACAACTAATTTAATAAAGAAAAAGGTCAGGGTCACAGTCAGGATCGCTGTCATGTAATCAGTTATTCTGTTATTTAACAGAGGTATGTAATGACAACATACAACACTTCAGAGGGTTCAGGGCGTTGTACCTGCAGCTGTATCTGATGATTGTGTACACTGTACAGCTGATAGAAAGGTCACACAGGTTTCAGGTAGTAACTGGATATCTGAAACCATTCAACAGATGAAAACAACAAACACTCACACAAAATAATCTTACAGTGACTGATATTTTTTAACGTTATACTCATAAAGGAGGCATTACAGCACTGACCCAGGGCTCAGCAGCAGCAGACCAAGCTTCCCCTTTTTATGAGTGTAAATCTTTTAGAGACTCTATACTATCACACTAAAGCCAGCGTGCAGAGCCCTGCAGCAAACTGGTGTGTATCGCCACACTCAGTGGACCTCAGCCAATGTACAGCATCCGTCCCAGTGTACACAATGTCCACTGCTGAAGGGGGACAAAGGGATCTGGACTGATGGAGCCCTACACATTGAACTGAGAATAAAAAACCCTATATGTCTTAATTTCCCAATAGCAAACTTCAGTGATGATTGCTCAACGGAGGTCACACTGTATGGATGTTACAATAAGCTGTATCAACTCGACCTTGTATTACAAACATGCTCAGATGACCCGTGTCTTGGCAGGCCTCAGCTGGGCTCCGTGGAGGACGTTTAACTGTTGACACGCCTGACTCACCACTTTGAAGTCTTCAGCGCTGCACTCCAGGCCTCTGTAGGAGCAGGACAGCAGCATGTCCTTGATGTCGTGGCCTGTTCGGTCATAGAATTCACGCATGTTGAAAGGCCGAGGCTTATAGTTGTCAAAGTCCGCCCTCTCCTTCAGGATCTGCAGGACGCTTTCCTCCACCAGGTGTGGGTCCCGGATCTCATACCTGGAGAGAAAGATTAGGAACTGTAATAACTGTAATTGTATGATCATCTTCAAAAAACCATAGATAAGATACAATAAGATAAGATAAGATAAGATAAGATAAGATAAGATAAGATAAGATAAGATAAGAAGAAGGGAAATTAGGGTGTCATCAGCATATATTTAGATACACTTTTTCAGGTTACATGCAAGTACCTGTATAAAACAAGATAAAGTAAATATAAAATGCTTAGATGTAACAAGATGTAGATGTATTTACAGTGAGTATATGGACAGAGAAACAGTGTGTATGAAAAGTGTGTATGTATAAGCAGATAGATATAAGCAGATGTCTTTAAATTGAGAGCAAATGCTTCATAAATTCTCATCCTGTAAAATCATCAAGAAAAGTTCTTGATACAATAACCATGAAGTAAAATGAAAATTGAAAGATTAGAATTGTCAGCAGTATATTTTATTTTTACATAATCATCTTCTTACACAAAACATTAAGCTACTGAAGTAAGAGCTAGCTACAGACATTACTTCAAGGAATTTCCATAGACAAACAGGCCTACACAATCTTAGGCTGTGCTTCAAATCCATTTTAAAAAGTGCATTTAAAGAGTCTGGCAGCTATAAAAGCCTTTTTGGCAGGACAACGGAAATTAACATGTAAAAAATTAATACAGATGCAGAAAAAAGAGCCCATGCATATGTATATGGGAGTTCTCCTAGACCTGCAGTTAGCAGCCTCTCACAATATTATCCACATGTTGCCTGAAACTGGCAGCCTGGCTGTGGTGTGCCTGCTGCTATCGATAGCACAGAGTGAGAGAATAAGCCCTTATTTACAACAATCATGTTAATCAGTCTGACAAATAATGAGGGTTAACTGTGGTGGCAGAGCGTTCATGCAGAAAGCATAACAATGTCCATAATGCTGCATTCAGGTTAAGGATCCTGCACACTGAGGAAAAGCATACACAATAAATGAAAGCATAACACTTCACTTAGCATTTTCTACAATTAGTTGTATCGTGTGTGGTAAACTCACACACCAACTTTCTCTTGTTCTGTCTCTCTTTCGTCACCACAAACCCATGAAGCACAAAGGCTGAAAAATTTGCGTCTATCAACACACAACGAGCTGAAAAACAAATATGGGGGAAAACATTTGTGATATGCCTCGGCTTGGCAACTACCATCAACCTCCAGCACCTGCTCACAGTCATTCACAGATACAAATTAACCTCAATTAACTAGTATGGCCCCGCTCGGAGAAAAGACGGCCCACTGATGACCCCTGCTGAGCGATGGGCCATCAGTGGTACAAGCATCCAAATTATGGAGTGCTAACATTAACCACTACTGACAGACACTTGTGAGAGTATTTTTTTAGGACACAAAGAATGAAGAGCACAGTAAAATATTACTTTTTGTTTTTTTAATTAACTGAGTAATGCAGTAGTTGTTCTGTCTGTTCCTCCCAAATTAAATCCAGCAAAGCAGTAAGTTAAGTAAGTGTTTGATTCAAATACCGAATTTTGGTTTAATATGAGAGAGCTGCGGTGAACTTATGTTCATGTGGTATTGTAATAATTCTGGACAGGTCCATTTACACTTGCAAACTTGAATAAGTTCGCAGTAAAAACCAGAGACGGAGACAGACAAAGACGTCCCCTTCTCCTCTGACGATAAATCTGTGAATGACTTTGTGGACACTGGCAGTGGAGTTATTTCTCATGGATATGGGCACTATTTCAAACCCTAATTGGTGGTAAAACTTAATGGATTTTTTTTTAATTCCACAAGGTCAAGCTTTGTCTATGCTCATGAACAAGATTTTGTCCCTTGATGATGGGAATAATGTAAGCGGATCCATGAATAAAAAATGAAATATTACATTATTTCTTTTGAAAGCGGCGCCTTAATATTCAACTGGTGATGTATTTTCAGTTCAGGTTCCAACCAAATTACAAGGAACGTATTATGTTCTCCGGCAGCTACACTGTTGTTTACCTGCAGCAAACTGGATGAAATAAGATGTTCACCATGTGAGACAGTATGTGCTGTAATTTGAAAAGAGGATTGTTTCTCTCTTCTCTGCTCCTACCACTGAAGAGAGCTGGGAATCAGTCATGTGTCAATGCTGAAGGGAGTTAACAATACAGTAATGGAGAAGATGGGGACTCGTGCTGTTGCCAGGAGTTAAATTAAATGCCACTCTGTCCTCCTATTCAACATCCAAGATCACGTGTAACATCAGCAAATCTAGCATCTATCTTCTCTGGCTGATCTGTTGTGCACTTTCACACTTAGGCTTTCATTGAGAACTGTGTTGGTTTTATGCAGCATTTTAAACTCTCCCATCCCAGAGCTCCCAGTACCAGGATCAGACTGCAGTCCTCTTAAGTAAAAAGACAAGCGGCGCCATGTTTTTTAAGGTTGCCAAGTGTGGCACATTCAATGAAGCGGCTGCCAAGTACTACTATGACTAAGACGGATGGAACATTTGTTGTGATTCATCTGTGTTGCATCAATGTTTGGTAGAAGTGCAGTTAAGAAATTTCAGGAAAATGGCTCAATAGCATCGGTGTCCCTCACTTATTCCTCTAAGACATCTACAGTTTTGATTAGGTGAAAGTAAAAATGTCAGTTTTTGCTGGAGTTTTTCAAATGTCACTGTGGCCTGGTGATAAGGAGAAGAAGACATTGCATTCAAAAAATTCTCCCAAGCTTCTCTTATCCACAGAGGCCAAGGTCATTCATTTTGACCTCACAGTTTTGCAGCTCGTACTGACTGGATTTGGAGCTTTTTTCCAGGTGGAACAGGGCTTTAGCAGTTCATAAAACATACCTATAAGTAGAATTTGCATTAATACAACAGACTATGACCACTTTGTTCATGAATTAAATAGATGATAAACTAAAAAAATGGTTATTTAATAGTAGCTTTTTTGTCCTTGGTACAGCTGATCTCGCAGTGTAAATGCGTGAGCCTGCTAGTGAGTGAATGTTTCTGAAGACGTTCATTACCAAAGGTCATGAACTTCTTTGCATGGATGAGTTTTAGGTGACAGAGTGACAGCAGCTGTGAATCAAGCTTAGCCAGATCTTCCATTAACACCTGAAAACAGATTAACCTTTATCACAAGTTATGTACATCCAACCTTTATCACAAATTATCTACATCCTCCAGGAATACACAATGCTTCAAGTATTTTCTCTTTGAAAAAATACTTAATTAAGTAACTTTTCAAATAGTTGACTGGGTCAGGCTCCAGTGGAGTGAAAGTAGAAAGCAGCAGTAGTTGCACTCTGCAGTAAACAGCCCCCTCTTAAGCTTGTTGGAGAAACAAGGCTTATGTTGTTGTAGAGTAAACGCAAATTTAAATAATCATGATCACAACCTTGGTTTATAGTTAAAATAAATGAACAGATCATGGCGTATTACATTTATCCATCACATTCGTATTGTTGATGAATGCAAAATTAAAGAGATAAAACTTTTACCAACTTTAATTGAAACCAACTTGAGCTTTTCAAGCACAAAATGATCATTTATCAGTGACAGGAGTGGTGCTAATCTGAGGCAATTACACTGGCAGGTTACACACTAAAAAAGTTGTATCTCTGACACAAAATCACAGCTCCAAAGTACTTCAGCTCTCTCGCCCACACGTGTACAGCATCACTACACTGTCACACTTTATTCTAATAAGAAGATACAGCCTGTTGTGGTATATTCTGAACTTAATTGAATTGTATCCTGAGCCTCTGTCTTATAAGCAACACAAAGCTGCCAGGAGAGCACTTAAGACGCCGTGCTCGCATCCCCGAGTCAGGAGGCTTTAGTTGAAGCGCATACAATCACAATAATATGGGTAGATTTTTAATATTGCCCTGCCACTGCTCCCTAAAGCAATCACTGCAAACTCACTACGTATGGGCGAGGGAGACTAAATTGGATTATGGGCCACAAGCACTTTAATTTTCTTGTGGGGACTAAAACGAATGAAGGAGCATCTGCGACACTTTGCCACCTCATGAGAAGACTAAGTAAATACAAGCAGCCACTGGTTTTCAGAGTGAACTTTGACAGAGAGACTGTGGTCACAAAAACAAGAATCTTTTTCTCTCTTACAAAAAAAAACCCATCAAAAACCAGCACCATTGTATCAGGCTGGTTTTAATACTTCAGGCTGTGTGGCACAACAATGAACACATCTTGATGTAATCTCAGGTTATTATCCAATTAGCGCTAATTGTACTCGTACACTAACAAAGATTGGGTTGTTTGTGTGGTGTCCTTGAAATTAAACTCATGGTAGCTGAGTTTTAATAATCACATCTTAATGACCGTGCACCTGTGACACAGTGACTATGCCACTTTGGACAAGGGCATAGAGGCAAACAAGGGACATGGTGAGGACAAACAAAACTCTATTATGTTGATGAGTGACTGATGACAAATTAAAGATGCAACATGCAGCAATAACATTCCCACATTTTATGATGAGGCTAATTTCCTGCTTATGTCTTTCTAATGGTGATCTTCAATCACCATATACCAGGAATGCAAATGAACCCACATTTGAAAAAGCAGCTTTGGAAGCAACTCTTTGTATTTTCCACATAATGATCCAACCTTCCCACTTTTCTCTTCCAAGCACTTTTTTGCACCAGTGAAATCCTGAAAAACACCCGTGATCTTTGCTGAGACAGATAACACAGTCAAAGTTACCGAGCATTTCATTTTGTAGCATTTTCACACGCAGTTCATGTGAATCGAGAGCATGTTTGCAAGCTCAGGGAACATGTTCAAGCTCGGGACCTGTGTAAGCAGAAGACTTGCTTCTCTGACTTTCATGAGCTGATCTAACATTTTTTGGCAGCGCGGACCCACACTAACCAACACCTATTCCAAAGTGACCTTTCTTTTGTTAATTATCATATAATTGCCTTTGCGACATAATAAAAATAACACTGAGCAATTTACTGTAATGTTCTGCACTGCCAAGTGTGACTCCAACCTGCAAAAATACAATGAGAAAGTGATTGATTTTTTGGGGGGAGTACAGAAACTGATAGTATGAAGTAAGTAAAGTGGAAATTTCTAGTGGCTCAGCTATAAACTTCATAGTGTCTAAGACAGTCTGGTATCACTGCCAAGGGTAGATATTGCCTTCTGCTTCCTCCTGAGACAGTGATGGACACACAGCCACATGACACTTTGTTTGTCTTCTGCCATTTTCTATCCAAACTCAGAGCAGTGATATCAAAAACTTTACCATGGGGATGTTTTCTATCCAATCTATGTTTAGTGTAAAATCTCTTACAAGTTAGATTTACGATGTTCCCAACTGCTTTGTTTTTCTGCCACGGTCCTTCTCCCACTTTGAACCTGCAGAATAAGAACTGCTTACAAAGCTGCCCTTGGTATCTTTTAAGAAAATATACGGTACCAATTTCTGAGCAGGCGAAAATGAAAGGGTCCTCCCCCACCCTCAAGGCCAAATGAACAGAGGGGGGCAAGAGACAGTAGGAGAGATGAGAACCTTAATCAGTGGGACAACTCTGTAGCTTAACAAACAGCACTAATTACACGGGGATAAAGACTTGTTCATCACACAGCTTACGAGACACAAGTTAATTGCCTCTGCTTGTAGTCCCATCCCTCCATCTAAAGCCAGCTCATTCCAAAGTCACTTGGAGCAAATGCTGCTGCTTTAATTTTCCTATTTGCTCTATCCTGTGGCCTTTTTTTTCCAGGTGCATTTCAAATCTTCCAGAAAAGTGGCTGAAACGGCACTAATAAATCAAAGAGGTGGAAAGCAATGTTGATATTTTAATGGTATGCCATTATAGCTGACACTACAAACACAGAGAAACAAATGCATGTGGGATGTAGGCAACACTGGTTGAAATGTATTCCATACAAAGCACTCAAACCGCAGCTCAAAGCAAAGGAATCTATTGGCTTCCTGTAAGGTCATCACCTGTAATGTGGATGCATGTATGGGGGTCACTGAGTCACAGACAAACGATATTCAGTATAAAACCCGAGAATTGGATTTATGTCATTCCAGCATGTACAGCATGCACAGATGTACTCTGTGCCTTGGGCCACACAGCTGTGTGGATCAATACGCTAAAAATAAACAGACTCATGTATTCAAGATGGTACTTAGATGCATTTGTATGTCGTAGATCTTTCATTTTTGCATAAGAGCGGTAAGCTGTGCCTGTGTTTGTGAGAGTTTTAGTGCTCGTTTTGACTACTGAGTGGAGTACTTTCATCTGTATTGTACCAGTAAATGTGATCAGAATAAGCTGGGTGGCACAAAAAAGGCAAAGAAATTCAAAGTCAGAAGTTTCAACATGAAACAGTGAGCTTGTCATGGCTGCCAAAAGACGAAATGATCAAAGCACGGCAGAGAGCAACAAGTGTAAAGGGAGGGGATGGCAGTTGTGAATCATACACGTCTCTCCACACTTTGTCAGCGGGGGATTTAAAAATCTACTCATGTACTTGTGCAATATTTAGATATTTGCATCACATGAACTGTAAAATGATGAAGTAAGGAATAACATAGACATTATTATCAACTTCCTGATCCCATATTAACCAGCTGAAAACAGCTCATCTGTTATCTGTTACCAGGAGGATTTACATGATCTGTGTGAGAATGTGTGCCTTCCTCTTTATTTTATTAAACAGTGTATCAGCAGATTTCAACAGACGGATGTGAGGAGCATATTTCATGTTGTTGTGTTGGGTTTCATACATATATCAGTTTATGCCCAGTGTGGATTTCTGCAGGCATGATCTGTAATGTCCCTACATTATTCAATAACCAACTCTAATGCTTAGCCTTTTCCCTCCACGCTAAGAAAACACCTTTCATCCATGATTTACTTTCTTCTTCAATCACCTCAGGCTAAGGGCAGTCCAAGATCATGTTCTCTGACAGCCTTAAAAGGTTTTGCATGCTTTCTCCATGCCACTTTGTTTGCACATCGCCCACCGGCCTAACAGCGACAATCGAGACAGGTGATAAAACACTGCTTTGCACTTCCATGTGACATGTATCATTTCATCTAAAACAATTCAGACACAAACCCAGGCATTCAGCTACAAGGTAAGGTTAAAGTTCACTGGTGCCTTCTACTGGGCCTTACAACTAAAACATTAACACTGCTTCTCTATCCTGACTATCTAAAGAGGAAGAATTGGTATTTTATCAGTGGATTCAGGGATTTAGCAATTTAATGGTCCTCATTAATTTTATTGGAATAAACAACTGTCTGTAGTGGAATGCACCCAAATTAAAAAAAATGCACTGCCAAATGTTTCAATCTTTGAACTGTTATCTCACACTGTGCAGACTGTGCAAGTGGACACAATTAAAACCAACAAATTCAAGATCCACACAGATGTGTTTCCCTGAAGCAAAAGCTTTTCAGTCAGAGTGTGTGGTTGGAAGTTTGTGTACTGTTTGCTTTAACCTACATGATAGGGGGAAAAATAGACTGTAATAGCTGAGGTGGGTTTTTGACTTCTGGATTAGTGTATGCTATGAACAGCCCTACACGCACACATGGATGCAGGTAACATACACACACACACACCTGCCGTTGAGCAAGGCAAGGAGCTCCCCTGCGTGGTACAGGTCGTTGCGCGTCACCCGGCTGAAGCGGAATGAGTTGAGGTTGCAGAAGGTTACTGAGGGGAACACGATCATCGGAGCCGCCACCTCATCCAGCTTGGTGACATGGGGGTACTCGAAGTAGAACTGCACCCGGTCCACGCACACCATCACCAACACACCCACTGAGGCCATGAAAAACAAAATCCACAGGCTGCGCTTGATACACATCCGTTCGTAAGTGAACATGTGCGAGATGCCGTGCAGCGTGGACCTGGTGGCGAAAACTTCGATGGGAGCCGGCTGCTTGTAGTCCATGTCCTCCGAGTCCGCTTTGAGATCCATTATGTCAGCCGGGATGAGTTTAAGATGAATGAAATAGGTTTCAAACAGCAGCTAACCGGCTTTATAGATAAGTTGGTGCTTTATTAATAATGAGGAGGAGGTTAGTGTCTGCAAGTTCACGCCCTTCGACGCATGTATTTCTCATGCGGTCTGTGTTAGATGTTGCGTCACTGACAGCCGGCGAAATGCCTCGACATTCAGAGCATTTCACCAGAAATAATCCTCAAAATAACCCAGTGCTCACATGAAAACACTTGGAGGGGAAAAGTGCAGATGGAGGGGAAGCATGCGTTGTATGCCGCCTCGGTTAGGGTCACAGTTCCATAATAATAAAAAAGCCCGGTGTGGAGCGCGCATGGATAGATGCCAGCGCTGTCCTCTCCTCCTGCACACTTCTGTGATATTACCGAGTTGATGTTTGGCTTCCACACTCAAAACCCCCCCAAAAAATCACAAACACCGTCTACAAAACACAGATGACGTTTGGAAAGGGAGAAAACAAACCTCAGCGAGGAAGGGCTAAAAATCTGAATTAGGAAAATCAAAGCGGCGGTATTATTCTCTCTCTCTGTTTCTGAGTAGACTGGCTACATGGCTTTCCCCCAGCTCTTCATATGCAATCCCCCCCAACACGTGCGGAATAACAAACAGCCGCTGATTTCCTCGCCTGTTAATGATTTAAAAGCAGTCGTCGGGGTGTCCTGGGTTTTCCACAGCCCGGATAAACAGCTGCATCACAGAGGAGCTGAGTGTGTCTGAGAGCTGCTGCCTCCTCGGTGCGCCTCTGCTCGCCTGCCTGCATCCATCCCCTCCTCCGAACTGCCTTCACAACAATGCAGGGATAATTACTCCGGTTATATTTGGATTCCTGCTGGTATATCCTTGAAGACGAGGGAAAAAAATGTATCAAGGAGGGAAAAAAGGCAATTCCCCGAAAAGAAAGGCTCAGCGTTATGAATTCAGGGAAAAACCACCTCAGAGGCGGTATAGCGGTTTGCCCGGATCAATTAAATTCGCCCCAAACAGGAGGGAGCAAGGATAGGATGGCATGTGTTTTGCACCGGGTGACGAAGTAAAACGTCGGCGGCACTCCAGCGATACCCTATCCATACTTCTTTTCTTTTTTTAAATTATTATGAGAAAGCATGAGTCAAAACTGAGTCATTACCTAAAGCACACTCAGCTCACTCAGACTTTGAGGCTAGCTACTAAAAACTAGTGGTAGCTGTATCTATAGTAGCAAGTTTAGATTTTTGCAGGTGAAAGTTTGTAAGAATTTACATGAAACATGCATACGTATGAATTTGAGGGGAAAAGGTTTAATTGTTTATGAATAGCTACTTCCTGTTTTGTTTTAGGTGCTAAATTTTAAGAAACCCCATTAAAAATGTGTACCACATATTAATCTGTACATCATAAAAAATATCTGTAGGAGATTATTCCTGTTTCAGACTTTATCCTCCAGGATGTCTAAATATCGAAGTTGAGAGAACTTACAAATCATCCTTAAAAACATTGTTAAAAACATCCATAACAACCCAGACCCATTTCCCCTTAAAGGACATGGATAAAACAGAATAAATGGACCACTATGAACACATTTTTGAAGATCTGTAATATGCATAAGATTCACAGACTGTAGAATGGACTAAGCAAACTTGGAGCTGTTTGTGGACTTGCCTTTTGAAGTCAAGAGTTTGGTATTTTAACGTGGTCATGTTGGTTTTATAGATGTCAGTATAGATTCTCATTCATTCAGGTTATGGTAAATAGTATTGAGTCAGAGCAGCTGTTCTAGGCAGAGGCGCCGCCAGGAATTCTGGGCCCCATGAAAAAAAATCATATTGGGCCCCTCCTGGGCAGCTGCTGTCCCCACATCTCTAGCACCTATCTGACCCATTAAAAGCTGTACATAACTCTACCTCTGAAGGCTTGCAACTATCTTGCATCTTATGGTCCAATACTACCAGTGCAATATTTACTACCAGTAAGTTGTACATGCAACAGTCTGCATACAGTATGCAATTTATTATTTGATGCAAGAGAACATAAAAAATGTTCTAAAGACCATCTTATACAGTCTCAATGTAATTTTTATTGTAAAATTCCAAAATGTAAAATTCTCTTAACATTAATGAAACACTTAAAAAACAACTTAAATATACAATAACTTTTCAATTAAAATAAACTGAGATCATCATCTAATTATATCAAAAACAGAAGATTTTTTCAACTTAGACAGATAGATAGATAGATAGATAGATAGATAGATAGATAGATAGACACACGCACGCACGCACGCACCCACATACACACCAATAAATGAACAACACCAAATCCTATAGAACACTGACCTAATTAACCACATTTCTGTATCGCTACTACTAGATTACATATATCCAGTACAAACAGTTATAG
Source organism: Pseudochromis fuscus (assembly GCA_900323345.1). Taxonomy (NCBI): domain Eukaryota; kingdom Metazoa; phylum Chordata; class Actinopteri; family Pseudochromidae; genus Pseudochromis; species Pseudochromis fuscus. The sequence goes on from OOFC01047912.1 coordinate 35,234, forward strand.
GCTAATTTGTATTTAAACTTAAGTCATCCAAAAAATATTTTGGTTCTTTTTTTAAATGGTAAAAAAAGCAAGAGAGAGAGAGTTTCCCACAGGCTCCCTGTAATGATGCTAACTGGCATGTGATTGAACACAGTGTTGCTCACCTTGTTCACTGGGACAGGGAGACAGGGGACAGTTATGGGGAGACAGGGCTGCTGCTGACTCATCTGTTGTTAAGTCTGGTAAAAGGAGCAGGGACAACTGATTTAATGTGAATATCTTGCTAAACATTTAGCACTGATTAAATGTTGGTTAAAAAGGAGTGAGATGTGGGTAACACTAGTCTGTAGCTAGCTTATTTCACTATGAACATTAAGCTAACAGGTTAATTTCTACCACTCAGACTGTAGGCTAGGCTACCCACCTTTGTTGGAGAAACACTGGGTGACATATTGACACCTTTCCTTTGCCTCTCTTCTCTCTCCTTTCTTTCTTTCTTTTTTTTGAAAACCGTGTTTTCTTTAGTACTAGGCAGCATTTGAGTTCTGGCGCAAGTACTAACTGCCATTAAGCACCATCACCGTAAGTGCGCTACAGCGGGACTAAACCATTTCATGCAGATAGGGGGGAGGGGGTGATGGTCAATATGGATGTTTCCCTTTTGGTCAATGTGGATGTTTAAGTTTTACTGTTAGATTGTTTTTGATAGTTTTCTGACTATATTTGAACAAAATTTTCTCCACCCACATAGCAAAATCATATTTTAATATTTTACCTATTTTGGGGGGCCCCTGTCAATCAGGGGCCCTTGCAATGGCTCCTGGTTCTAGGGATTAGCAGGGTTTGTGCATTGCTAAACATTGCATTATCTTCAGTAAATGAATTCACACTATACTGATGGAGTCTGTCAGCTCCAGATAAATCTATCTGTACTTTGTGATACATAAGAGTTTAAGTCTGTTGTCTGTGGTAACACTGGCTCACAAATAGCAATGCATTGTATGTTAAATATAGAGATCGAATGATGTGTCTTTTTCAGGGCAGATGCCAATTATTAGTAGTCAAAAAGGCTGATAACTGATATTTGGGGCTGATATTCACTTGCGTTAAAAGTGACAATATCGCCGTCAAAATTCGATGTTATCAGTAACCTTGTTTTCCAGTGATTAAGAGACATGTCTGGAGGGACTGTGAGCCGAGCAGCAGCTTATGTTTACATAATGTTATTGGGCTTCACAGTGATGTTACTTGTGAGTTGTAGAGGACTGGGATGTTTTTATTACAGCTTCAGGAGAGTCTGCTGCCTTCACTTACCTTCCAAACGTTTATCTCCTTGCTCTCTGGAGCTGCTCCACTCTAAGCGTTTTTCCTCTCTGCCATATGTGTGTGAATGTGTGTGAGCAATGTGCATCCCCACCCTTCACTGCTGATTGGCTGTTACCTGTGCCATGTAACCAATCAGATGGTGCTGTGGATGGACAACACTGGAGACTAGTGGCTGTAGACAGAGAAGTGGCTACATCGGAGCCAAAATAACCCAGTTTTAAATTGATCTCTAATCGGCCATTGGATAGATGAAAACAGCCGATGCCGATAGGTGTCAAAATGCCAAATATTGGTGCCGATAATCAGCCAAGGTCAGTTGATCCCTAGTTAAAAAGCAATGATTTGTCATACCACAGAATATGCTTCAAATGCAAGTGTAGACAATGTTCATGTAATTACTCTCACTGGCACAAGAAGGAGACAAATGTTCCACACTACACGTTTCACTAAAATAATGAACTACCTTTGTTCCAAATAACTTCTGAGTTTTCATGCTGTATTACAACACTATGTAACATCTTGCACTTGCAAACATTTCTGAAGTAAGAACTGCTTACTTAATTAAATTTACATTTTGCATTTTGCAATCTTGCTGCATGCTTGCACATCTTTTTGTATACACTCACTAATGTTGTCTTTAGAAAGAGATCTGTTTTAGTATTCAGTTGACAAAAATGTTTCTGCATTTGCACACGACATAGTAGATTAAACTTGTTTTTAAGCATGCGGGCATTTTATTTATGAGTACCCTTCAGTCATCAGCCACTGTGTGTTGCATTCAGTTTCCAGATTTGTTTTGTTGTTTACACACGAGTTAGCACACTGCCATTTTATTTTAATTTATTTGTATGCTGTGTCGGTGGAATAGAGCTCTGAAACATGGCTTTTCAGTGTGTTTATTTGTAATTTCCAAGTTGTTAAGCTTTTCTAATGCATTCAGAATCTCATCAACATACTACTGTAAATTCAAAAGGAGTAAACACTGAGTCAGTGTTGTGGCATGAAGATTCACTCAGGGGCAGGATGGAAAATAAAACAAAAGGCATTTTACACATGACACAGAGTTATGGTTTTTCCCTAATGTCACACCAGTGCAGTTTTTGAATTGACCTTACAAACACCAACCAGAGTGGGCACTTGGTTGCTCAAAGCTATTTATACAAAATACTAAATTTGCACACATATAGTATTACACATGTACAGATGCATTCAGGCATGTTTATACATGCATGCATGCACACGCGGTCGTACACAAGCTCATAAAAATCCCTGAACAAATCTGTTTTCTTCCCTGACCTACTCGCTGTAGTTGACTGAATGGAACATCCAAATATGTCAGCGTGAGTGAGTGAGCCAAACATACGCAATAAGGCAGATGTGTCGCAGGACTGCCAGTGCCAAATCTGTCAAAGAAACCGTATTGCCAAGAGGCGAGGGGAGCTCACCCATGAAATTGTTCATAATGCGTCCATAATTGCCATTTGCCATAGTATTGACTGTGACAATGTGGCAGTCATCTATAAAGCCTGCATCTTATATTGATCACTGGTGCTGGGAAGATGAGCCATCCTCCGTTCCAGTGAATTCTGGGTAGCTATTGTGCAGCAATGACACACGTCGGTTTGATATTACAGTAGATATTAAATTCCTGAGGTGTATTTTGATAGCAAGTGCAGGGATGTACACTTACCCAAATTTAGCTTTTATCATGGCTGTCTGTTAGTGCTGCAATGATGGTGGAGTAGCTCACTGAGAGGACACTTTTATCCATGAACATTATACTGAAGAATATGATAGTATAACGCTACTCAGACCTGGATAAAAAAGACCTTTTGGTGAAAAAAAGATGTAATTTTTCAGTGGAGCTTTTGTGGTTTAGCTTTGTTTAGATATTCCAGCTATCCACTTCTGTTATGAATATATTTGCATCTAGTGGTACCATGAAAGTGGGCTTTCATTTTACAAAGGATATCTTAAAGGCTTGGAAATTGAAAGAAAACAGTAGATTAATTGGCAGCACTCTTGCAATAGGTAATTCAAAAAATACAACTGCAGCTCCTGCATAATCACCACAGCTGTTTGTGCTTCAGTAAGAGTAACTTCAAAGTGTACATTTTTACATCATACTTATCATGTATTACGCGTCATGTCTGACATTTCTGATATTTCTAAGGTACATTATTTGTTTGTTTGAAGGCACGATACATTATAAAAATAGAAAAAAATCAGTAGGAAATCAAATATTGAATAGAATTTGTCTCCATGGTAGTATTGATGACCTGAATTTTTAAATTACTGTCAGTTAAAAGAGACACACAATACTACTTATGTATATATGAATATATACATTGCATATGCATATACATACATACATTTCAAAACAAACAAAAAAAGCTGATTGTCTTGAATGTAAGTTAGGGGAATGGAGGAGGTGTCTGACAGGCTGATAGCAAATAGGGAACAAAATGCATTAATGTCAATAACCCTTAATGTGTGTTTCCACTCAGATATATGAAGACAGAAGGCAGACACATTAGAAGTTTCCTATCTTTACACTATTTCATGTCTCTTTATGGTGAGCCTTTATCCTTCGTTGGTGCTGATGTAAAAGGTGATGTCAGCATCCTCTTGGATGATTGGTCAGTTCTTAACATACATGCTGACATCTGCATCACCAAGATCTGAGCTCAGTGTAGTTTAAAGGATGAGAGGCAGCCACAGAAAGTGCTTGCTCCCCTTTGAGCTTTCTCATTTGTGAGGAATTACTACAGTCCCACCTGGTTACAGCTGGAGTAAAGTCCCATTCATTTTTACCACAGATAGTTTTATGTGACCTGAAGCTGTCCTGGTTTAATCATCAACCTGAGATGATCACAGCTAAAGATTATGGTGTTTAGAAAACCATACACAAACTACCGAGCACTCAGAGAGCACAAACCCCACCAGGGCATTATCCACAAGTACTGATGCTGTTCAGCACTGCTGGTGAAATGGCAACACAGTCTAGTTAGAGCATTTGCATGTGATAATACACAGGGATTTTTTTGGTATTTTTCTTGGACAAGATCTCATCCTCAGTAGTTTTTCAGTAAAGCTGCTAACAGACAAAGACAACAAACATAACCTCCCCTGACTGCAAAGATTCTCAGTCCAGGTCATGGTTATCCACGTAATGATAAGTCAACTGAAGAAGCCTCTTGAGCGAGAGGTGAAAAATCTTCAAGAATATTCAATCAAGTCCAGTTGCCCTGATTTAATGTTTTCTTGGATAACCCTTCCTGGCAGATTGAACTATTTAAATAACAAATCAACTTTATCCATGCTTTTGTCTCATTCTGTTTTTGTTTTCAACTCCTTGCAATATTGTTTTTTCCATCAGTTTATCATTGTGATAGCAGCTGATAAAATCTGCGCCCAAATGTCTTAATTTCAACTAATCTCTCATTGGCTAGAGAGGCAAAGCCTGCATTTCCAAGACCATGTATTCATTTGTAAATCTGCCATTGTCATCATGGCAAACACACTGTATGCACAGTGCTCAGCTTGACAGCATAGCAACAGCAACTACAGGCAACAGGGTTCAGCAAAGGGTTAATGACAAATACAAATAATGAATGTGCCAAAAACAATAATGTGGAAAGATTGTACGCCGTTGCTTTCTCATCACTAGATGGAACTGATAAATAATGAAAATGGTTTCAGTCCCAATCAGCTCAGTTTTTGGATCATAACATATTGTATACAAGACTAAGATGGAGCGCTTGCATAGAAAATTGGTTCATGTTAGCACTTGGGAAACAAGAGGTTTGTCTCCATAACACTTTGTGAGGTCGAGTCTCTTTTAATATTTCATTTGGATTACACTAGTGGTGAGAGTAGGCTTACACACTAGGGAAGATTATCCACTCTCTTGTCTCCTCTCCCCTCTCTTGTGTCCTCCTTTCCTTTCAGCTCACTCCATGCAGATTGGCTTTTACTTTGGCCAAGGCTACGTGGTGTGCCAAGCAACTCAGAGGGAGCTGGCAGGGAATATGAATACACTCTGGGGTCCCATTGACAAGTCTCTTTAGTTATCGTTGGGCAAGCAGGACACAGGGGGGAGCAAGAGGCTCTTGACCCTGATGATTTGAGTCTGTTTCCCATCCTCACCTAAATCCTGCTCCCAAGCAACCGTTGTCTTGCCTTGGCGCTGGTCCAGACTATGACATCATCAGAAGGTGACAGGCAAGGTCTTTACAGACAGATGGTCGTTAGATCTAATAATGAGTATCTGCAGGTTCCAGCCCAGACAAATGTCTACTACCTTAGTGGGCAATGATCATTATCAGTCAAGGACGCCTTTATCGACAGCAGGGGAATCCATCACCGGAAAGCTTCAATATCCCCAATTGTGCTGTGGCTCTTTATGACGCAGTTCAAGAGGATGCCTTCTCCCACAAGTGATGTTATATTTAGGCATATCAAACTTTGTAAGGGTAATGCCTTTCTACTTGCCCTGTAACCTGTTATTGCGCTCCTGCTAAGTATTTCAAGAGTAAATCATGGCAGGTAATGCTGAGCAGAAAGTTTACAACCCCGCATGAATCTATTTTTCATGTAGGCACTTGTTAGGCCAGGCTCCTGAGAGGATTGCCTGCAGAGTTCCTTTGCACATCGAAGCAACAGTGAGAGCAGGAGTTGTAAAAAAGCCATTCTTAATTTAATTCTTGATAATGCCATGCACCTGTTCAATGACTAAGTCTATCTATTTAGAGATAGTGCTAAATGGCCTTGCCCTTATATCTCAAGCCACTTTGATAACAGTGTTGGCAAGGATGAAGCACCTAGTGGAATGCAATTTGCGGATGAAGAGGCAGTGTCATCTCACCACTACTATTTCTGCCCCTCTTAGTGTAGTTGATTGTGTCTGAACATGGGTTATTCATCTGTGTCTCCAGTTCAATACGGCATCAGGTCTCTCTGCTGCAAGATTGATTCTCTCTGCCCCTGGAAGAAAAGTTTCAGAATCATCATCCACAAACTTTGTCTGCTCACGGCCTCAGGCTCGATCTAAGATGAGTGTCATAAGATATTTGGAAAGATGGTAATGCAAGACCTTTAGACTTATTTTTGCACTTACTCTGTTGACATTTTATCAAATCGAGGCGCCAGGCAAAACCAGTGAAATGTTTCAGTTAATGTGCTGTTACAAGTATTTTGGCTCCCAGGCAGATTTTTCTTTCAGCACCGACGTCTAAAACAACACGACTGCATTTACATTTTATATTTCAGAAGGTAAGCTGATGATTACGGTGCTTCTTTTTATTTTTCACCGGCAAAACAAGCTGCTCAGAATCCCGGCTAATTGCGTATTTGGTGATGACTTGTGTGCTCATTACCGCTACACAGTTGTGAGTGATTGGCTATTGTCCACAGCTGAAGCCTCATTATGGGACAGCATAGGAACTCCACCTCAGTCCCTCGCACACTGACTTCTGCTCTCATGAGAAGAGCAAAAGAACATTTAAATTAGCCTTAAGGAGGAATTAATCCTAATGACTTCTTTTCATTAACAGCTAATTAAATATTCACATCCAGGCCTCACTCCAACCCCCACACCACATCTCTGGCTCTGTCTCTTATTTCATTGGTGGTCCGCTGCACAGTATTCTGCTGTGGTGAAGAGGAAGAAGCAAAAGTAAATTGTATTCTGCCGCTGCATGTATGAGATATGGGTTTAGCAAAATGGGCACCTAGTCTATAATATGACATGAAAGGAATTAATTTTTATTGAAGTGATAATTGAAAATTAAATTGACAGCAGTTGCTTTTTATTGCTGACCACAACGAGTGTATATAGTGGATACTTGGAATATGGTGGATGAGTTCACATTGTTTTGGATTCAAATTTGAGATAGAGACTTTCTGGTTCCCACATTAAGATTGTACAAGCCAACCTGTTGTTTTTCAATTCCAACAGAGTCACAGGGAATATTCCTAATATAGACATTTTGAGATTCTCTTTTTATGATTTACCAAACAGCCGGCTGGCCACATGGGCCCCAATCAATAGCCTTAACTCATATTGTTAGCTCAGCAGGACAGAGTGAAATACAGAAGCAGGAGCTGAGTAAAGCCCTCCACTACTCTAAAGAATGGCTTGGTGTCTATTTTCAGTGAAATCAAATGAAAATGTAACCGTCATGGGGAGCGGCAGAGGAAAACCAATTGGATCCTACACCCAAAAATATCATGTGCAATTTGAGTGACTGTGCACCCTTCACCACAGGGTACGGTAAAGGTTTGCAACAAGTAAAACAAAACACTATCCCGCCTCATTTCTCCTTGAGGCGTTCTTTATGGCACCAGCCAGATTTAATAAACTTTCGAGGATGTTTTTATGATCACAGTGATGACCATCTAAAACATCTGCTATTGATTATGTGCTCTCCATAACAACAACAACATCTATACACTTAGTCTAACTTCCTTTCCTCTGACTATTCAACATTACTCGGGTCCAAGTTAATTTTCTCCTTTCCAACTTCCACTCATGATGTAGACAGTAGTCATGCATGAAAGTAATATTGCACAGACCAGTGAAGCTCTGAGATTGCATTCTGTCTCTCGCTACCTCCAACTGTCAGTGGTGAAAAGTGATTGACAGAATCCACAATAGATTTGGAAATCAGAGGTTTGCTTAATATCAGAACTGTGTAGTTCATCTCACATCATCTTCAGACATCAAACAGTCCAATTTCCCTGCACTAATTCCTTACTGTAACTTATCTGACTGGTGTCACCTTTGATGGTTTATTGTATCCTGGAAAGAAACAACTGATTGAGATCAGTTCCTACAGTCACAGTAGTCTACAAATTAACAAGTTACCGTTATCACAGTGTACATACAGGAACTGACTGACGCTCTTTAAATTGTGCTAATTGACATATAGTTATTTTCTCCCCGTTCCCTCTGGGAATAATTACATTGACAGCCAGAGACAGGTATAAATGTGCAGTGCAATAAAAACATGCTTTACAAAACAGCTGTACAAGCTCCCTGCGCTGTTGGTTGTTTTAATTAGTTTTCTGTGTAACACTGACATCACGATAAAGGCTGCTTCTTACATATTACATCATTTTCTGAACACGTTTTGTTTTTGAGGCTAATTTAATTTGTTTATTTCTCAGAGGATGATACTCAATTCTGTTTTTGTTTTTTTTTCTTTAATTGCGAATAATAACAAGGCACTTTTTCCAGTTGGTGTCAGTTTTTGAAGGCTGTGTAATAACCCCTACTGCTGGTAGGAGGAAGCAATGCGGTAGGTCAGTTTTTAATCATCTTTCCCTTTCCCTCTATCACTCAAAGGAGGAAGCTTGGAGCAGCAGTCTCCTTTTCCACTCCAGTAGACCCTATCACGGCTGCAACCCAGGGCTGGGACCTGGCAGCACGGCAGCAGCTGAGACCACGGCAGAGGGGAGAAGGGAGAAGGAAAAGGCAAGGGAGCTAGAGGTGAAAGCAGCAGCAGCAGCAGCAGCAGCAGCCACTGGAGGACGGAGATAGATGAACAGTACTCCACTGGATCAATCAGCCACTCGTAGCCACGGCAGATCATCTTTCTTCAGCGCCACGCTACTGCTGCACCATCTTGTCCCTGCCCCCATAAACCACATCACCCCACCACCTATATGGCACTTTTTTTTTTGGCCAGATATATAGAGACTGAAAGAAGAATGAGGATGGAAACATGAGCAGAAAAATGAGCCGGTGAACAAGCTACAAACAGAGACAGAGAGGGATTGTGGGAGGTGGGAGGATGTATTGAATGTTTTCACTTTGGTATAATTGCAATTAGAGGTTGCACACAGTCCAGTGGATCAGTTTCACCACTGTCACCCAGCAGGACGCAAGGCAGCATCGATGCATCCCTACACATTCCCCTGGCCAGCAGGGAAAAGTGCTAATACACTGTCAGCGCCTCTGGACTGTGTGTAGATTAGTGCCATGGTTTGCAGTAAAGTAGCCCTGCAACTTCTCACACATTACATCTAAACATGGGCTTTGCTGCGAAATAACACCCCTGCAACTAACAGAAGAAAGCAGTTGTTTTTATAGTCTTAGGTGAGATCACATGCACTCAAGTAAATGTCAAATTTTCCTTTTTACCCTTTACTCCTTGCAATATTTTCCCAGTGTTGAGATTGTAAAAAGTGCTGTTACTTATCTTCACCTCATACTTACTGTCTGTGGACATTTTGTCTCTGTGGTTTTGTTTAGTCAACCACACAGATGCTCATCAAGGGCAGGAGTGCTCTAGGCAAACACAAAGGGGCCTTTTTGGAAAGCTCTGAGTTTCGAGATATTTGTTGTTTTCTTTGGCAATCCAGGGCTCTTGTGCAACATTGGCCCATGAAAAAAGAAAACAAAAGAAAGGACTTCGTTGTCAATGACCAAAAATAACAATGTAAAGGCCTCGAGAGAGACTGCTGGCTCTATGAGTAAGTACAAATCGGCTGAACTTACACCACTAAACCTTTAGAAATATAGTTATATGATAGCTGAACAAATTGCATCAATAGATCAGAAGTAATACAGTTTGAAAAATAATATTTTGCACATTTCAAATGTCAGCTCAGCCTTTCTGCACCTACCAATATTTTTTCATATTAAATGATAAGTTGAATTGTTCAGATTCACTCTCATGGCTTTCACCAGTCTTGCAGTAGGAGGCACTTGTATTCATTTAAAGCTCAAAAAAGAAACCACGGTACAGTACTTCTGCAGCAATAACCAGTCTAGCTGATGAGCACATGGAGCATTTAGCACCAAAAAGATCATTCCCACAGGAATCGATAATAAAGGAAAACAAAGTTAAATGAGAGTGAACATCAAAAACATGACACTGAATGAATCCAGATGTTCCTTAGTAAAAGCTGGATGTGTTCAAAGGGAGCAGTTTTTGCCAAGTTTCACAATATTTCACATATACGTCACATCACATATACAAGTGGTAAGTTTACAGCATAGACCAGGGGTGTGAAACTCATGCCATGGAGGGCCAAGACCCTGCAGGTTTTCTTTCCAACCATCTCTCCAGCACTTGATCTCACAGATGAGCTCCTTCCCTCAAATTGAAGGAGGTGTTTATGATCAAAATCACCTGCTTTAGTTACCGGCTGGAAAGAAAACCTGCAGTGTCTCGGCCCTCCATGGCATGAGTATGACACCATGACTGTATATCAAAATTCATGAAGCAAACAAATTCATGAGTGCAATACTCCCTATGGCCACTAGATACTTGCTTCAAATATCTCTGGATTCAGTTGACTTCACTTCAACAATCGTCTTTTTTTCCACCAAAATTGTCATTTTCAATCATGAAAACCTTATACAGTAAAATTTTTCCACAAGTCATTCTGATGTTAGCTAATATCAGCTCTTCTTATTACTGATCAGGGGCTCCATCTAAAAACAACAACAACAACAACAACAAAAACATCATTAAATTGATATTAGACTTAAAAAAGAGTGGTTAGTTTGATTGGCGGGGCTGCCTCCAATGAGAACAGCTCGAAACTTGAGTCTCCCTTCATATGGTCCTAAATACGGTCACTTCTGGCTCCGAGCAACTAACACTGCATCGTGTAAATGCCAAACTCCTGGCTTCAAAATGTGAGTCTCCAAACCAACGGGTGACGTCAGGTTAGCTTCATCCAGTGTGTAAACAGCCTGTTGTTTACAGCCTGTTCTGCTGCCCCACAGTGGCCAAAAAAATAATACAGATACAAATTACCATTCACACCTCTCAAAGCATGTGAAGCTTCTGTGTTACACACTGTATTGCCTCACCTGCTTCACAGCAAGCTCTGGACTCCTGATGCTAGCAGCTTGACATGCCACCACTAATGACTGAACGTGCTGGAATGAATGACTGTGCATGAACAGCAGTAATGGTTTCAAATTTGAGGTTTAAATCTTTTAGCTCCACTCTGGCAACTGTTTTTCAAATAGTGTCACATTGGCATAATCAACATTTACTCTGCGATAACCCTCCCCGACTTTCTATCACAGACCCAATCAGTGCATCCCATTAATTTTTTTTTTTTTTTTTTTTTTTTTTGGAACCTCAATTTCCTGCCCGTGTGTGAGACATCTTTATGGGAACCAAATCGACTGTTCATTAATGAGGGGAAGCTGTATCAAGAACAAACATCTTTAATTAACACATCCCCAGCACTTCCTGTCTTTGATCTCCCCGTTTGATTTATGCCTCTGCAGAAATGTTGGAGTGGTGGAGGGGTACACGAGGAGTTCGAAGGGGACGAAGACGCTCTATGAGAAAATAATGAAACTGTGGAGCCCCTGTTGATCAGGAAGTCTTGCAGCATTAGGACCTTTTCCCTGTGTGTCAGGGGGCCAGCTCAATTACCAGTCAGCGTAGCTATCTCTTTAATAGCCCGATAAGGCAATAATCCAAAATCCATACAGTTTTAATGACTTTCTGTCTAATTAAGGACTGTTTTATAAAAGACGGACACATCAGAGGCCTTCCCATTGTCCAGAAACCTATTGTTAGAGCTATCAGCCTGGCCAGTTAAGAACTACTAAATGGCTTTTAAAAAGTATAATTAGATATATTTTACTCAGAAACTTACTGTGCATGAATCATCAAGTAATCCATCAATGATTTTAGTGTTCAATGTCAGAAAGAGGTCGGAACAAAGCAGAGGAGAGAAATCTCTTTTTACCCAGTTCACACACTGGATTAAAATCTCTCCTGTTGGGAATGTAGATGTTCACTTTGTCTTCAAATGTCTTTTTTAAGGGAATCTCAATACTAGTATCAGTACTACACTAAAATGTGTATTTTAAAATGACTCGCAGGAAGGTTTAGAAGTTCAAAAGAAAATTCCCGGACTGTATCATCTGTCTGTATCCTGTGAAATCCAGATGAAATGATGAGCGTGGCCCTTTGTGGCCAAATAAAGATACCAGGAGTTTGTTAGTCTTTAGTCCCCTCTAGTGTTGGTCTGTAACACTGTCCTGTTCATCACTGTACAGACTCATAATCCCATAATATGTATATTCAAAATGATATTTGACTTCTGATCTGAATCATAAAAGGCTCTGTAGTTATGAATTAACTGTTGGAACAAATCATTAATAAAGTTTATTCGTAAATATGTGTGAAAACCATTGCATTACCTGCTGTATTTTTTTCCTTTTTTACATTTACATTGAAATAAATTTGAATTTAAATGAACTCCATAATGAAAAACACCACCAATGACGACTGTATGAGCTTCCAGTTGAAGTCATTCTCTAACAACAAAACTGGTTTTATAATGTGTTTGAACATGTATTTACTGCATGCAGCTACATTATGCTAATTTCAAAGAGTCAACGTAGACACAGGCTCCTGTTTCCCTTTCTCTCTCCACAAAATTTCTAGGTCTTCCATTAAAAAAATTATTCTAAATAAATTTAGATTTACTATTAATTAAACATTTTAAAAATAGTTTTCAAGATTTTATATTGGAGAGAACAGCAATGATACTCTGTGTGTATAAAATGCACAGAAAAGGTATTTTGGGTGTTGGATGACATAACAGTTTATATATTCAAACTCATAACCATCTGATTTGATGACAACCACTGTGGTTCACATGCCAAAAGGTATTCATCATTATACTGCTTCTCTTTAAGCAGAAAAATAAATACATTTTCCATAAACAGTTTCACCAAAGACATTATGGTAGAATCTATCAGCCAGAATGAATGTATAAATATCCTTCTGATCACTTTGAATCACCGTGACTCATCCAGCACTAAGATTATTTAATGACATTCCTCATTCTGGACCATGTTGTACTGGTCAAAGCAAGAGGTGTGTGTGTGAGTGTGTTAACTGACTGTGATAACACTGTGTGAGACAGACCACAGGTGCTTACTTGACTTCTGTCACAAGGGAATGAACAGTCACATATTTCCGCATCAGTTGAAGGTCAGGTTCAGGTATAAAAGAAGGAGAGGAGCATTCATTCCTTGCAGAAACGTTTTTGACGCACTGCAGACATGCTCAGGTTTTTGGTCTTGACAACTCTCGCAGCCGTGGGTAAGAAAATGACAGCACACGTTGCACTGTATAACTATTCATTATTGATCTCTGTCTGTCTCTTTCACTTTCTGACTTTCTCTCAGTCACTCTATCTGTCATCCAGTCACTCATTTGTTTTTTTTTTTAGTTTAGTTTAGTCTGCACATAGGAGGTCCAGATATTGTGCTGGCACTGCCACCATTTTTTCTTCATTCCTCTTCAGCAGGTGGAAAGTGAATAATATTATTAGTAGACTTCTGGGAATCTGTGTATAAATCAAGCCCCTGTTCTTTAAATGTTTGTTAACCAGTGCTGGCTGAGCTGGAGCCTGAACCCAGGTTCCTGGAGGACAGTGTTGAAAGGGTTGTAGGAGGTGAGGTGGCCCGTCCCAACTCCTGGCCCTGGCAGGTAACCTACACACTGACACTGCATTTTCTTCAGCATTCAAATGAAATCATGTTCAGATATCAGGTTGCTAAATTAGTCTTGAATGTTATTAGAAATCTACATTTTGTTTCCTCCCTTAGATCTCTCTTCAGTACAAATCCGGCAGCAACTACTACCACACATGCGGAGGAACCCTGATCCAGAGGGGCTGGGTTATGACCGCTGCTCACTGTGTCGATAGGTAACATAATGATTAATAACTAGAGACTCAGTCTTCTGTGGCTGTGTGAGTTTTCACTGTATTTGTGCATATATTTTTGATTACTTTGACTGGAACAGCCCCAGCCTACTCATATCACAGCACCGAGGTATGATTTATTTCAGTGGTTCGAAATGTCACCAGCATGAGGAAACTTCTCACAACCTCATTTATAACTGTCACGCACCAGGGGAATTCATTTACTTGATTAGAAAAGAAAAAAGCAAATCGAAAGAAATGAATCGAAACATAAACAAAACCATTCATTTAATTTGCGGTCTTAACGTTTTTGCATTGGTTTACTGTTATAAGAATTCATAGGGCTCTGCTGACTTGTTGTTAACAGCATTTGTGTTTGAAACAATGCAGATCCAGGACGTGGCGTGTTGTTATTGGTGAACATGACCTCAACAGCTCCAGTGGCAGAGAGCAGATCAAGTCTGTTGCCCGTGTTTATATCCACCCTAGATGGGACTCTAGCAACGTGGCTAAGGGGTAAGCATCGCCTTTTTATTGTACATTCATTCATTCACTCATCTTCTGTACCTGCTCATCCAAATTGGGTTGCGGGGGTCTGCTTGAGCCTATCCGAGCTGGCAGATAACAAATATTGATACATGCTGAGCTTACATGGGGTCTAAATGTGACCTCAGGGCAGTGGTGATCCTAACTACAGGCACAAGTGTCCTCTTCTTTACAAAACTGTCTTTGGTTCCTTTCTACCTTAGCTACGATATTGCCCTGCTGAAACTGTCCTCTGATGCCACCCTCAACACTTACGTCCAGCTGGGCTCTCTGCCTCCCTCCGGCCAGATTCTGCCCCACAACAACCTCTGCTACATCACCGGATGGGGGCGCACCTCCAGTGAGTCAGCTCCATGATCCCACCAGCCTGCCGTCCATGTCAATGCTTCAGTTGTGTTTTTTTTTTTTTTCCTCCCATGAGGCTCAACATATCTTCCTATTTCATTTTGAACAGCTGGTGGTCCCCTGTCCCCTCAGCTCAAGCAGGCCTACCTTCCTCTGGTGGACCACAAGACCTGCTCCAGCTCTAGCTGGTGGGGCAGCACTGTGAAGACCACCATGGTGTGCGGTGGAGGTGGTTCTGACTCTGGATGCAATGTGAGTCTCCTCCAACATGAAAGAGAAATCTGAAACTATGTCACAAAGTAGCATTGGTTTGTTCTTTTTAAATTCCAGTGAAACTGTGAAATTCTAAGAAGATGAAGTAATATGAAACGTTCAACCTCCAAATTTCACATTAAAGATGGCGTCTTTAATCTTGTCCTTCTCAGGGTGACTCTGGTGGCCCTCTGAACTGCATGGTTAATGGAAAATACTACGTCCATGGTATTGCCAGCTTTGTGTCTGGTTATGGATGTAATTATCCCAAGAAGCCCACTGTCTTCACCCGTGTCTCTGCCTACATTGACTGGATGGACTCGGTTAGTATGAGGGATAAATGAATCTGTCAAATGTCTACTAAATTCATGCTTTGTGCAGTAATACTAGTATCTGAATGGGTTTTTGGGAATTGTTGGAATCTATTTGTATCATTTTGGTTGCATGTGATACTTATTCATTTCCCCTGTGTTGCAGATCATGAAGTAAGCAGAAGAGTCATCGGTGTTGCAGCGCACGCAAGACAGAGTGTTTCCATCTAATGTCTCATCAAACAAAAATAAACTTGATTGAATCATGCATGATGACTCATTTTTTTACTGCAAGTTTTAAACAGCCACAATTACATATGTCATTCTGAAGGTTACATTTTCACATTCATCTTGCTTTTGCTATTCTACTCTGCAACAAAAGACGTATCGGAAATGTATTTAATGCGGCGTGAAAGCACTTCTAAAGACCGAAAGTAAATGTTTAACAACTTGGATGCAGATAGAGATTCCAGGAAAAGAAAACTTTTGGTGAATTCACTGTGATGGCAGCACAACATCACACACCACTGCCAACTGTGATAAAGTCTGAGACAAACAACAGGTGTGTTTCTAACCACTGCCAGGTTCAGTGAGTGAAGGTCAGCTCGGGGTATATAAAGGGCGAGAATTGAGAACTGCTGAGATGCTGCAGACATGCGCCTGTTTCTGGTGTTCGCTCTCACAGCCACAGGTGAGAAAAAAAAATAAAATAAAAAAACAACTGCTGGAAAATTTAGTGTTTGTTCTTCGCAAACTTAGAGGCAATTATGCAGGTTGTAACTGTATTGAATTCAAATGCATTTTAAATGTAATTTGGTGAGTTTCCTCTGTGACTCAGTGCTGGCTGAGCTGGAGCTTCAGTCCAGCAGCACTGCAGGAAGAGTTGTAGGAGGAGAAGAAGTGCCTCATCACACCTCCTGGCCTTGGCAGGTGCAGTATCACACACACCGCGAGGCAGAGTGATGTACAAAAGGTGGTGTGAGTGCAAGATCTTACTTTCCTGAGCCTCGCAGTGTACGTAGGAAACAAACAAAAACAGGGAAGTTTGAAAATGGGCAGTATTGAAAGTCACAGTCCACCATCTTATCTTTTTCACACGTTAGTCTCATTGGATTAAACAAGATGATACACAGTAGAGCGACATTGTGCATGTTAATTAGAAGCTTTTTTAAGATAACATCAGGCTTTTCTAGTCTTTTTTTCTATTAGTTTATCCTGCTCCAGCTCCAGGTTGAAGTCTCATATTCAGCACATAGATACAGTGGATAGAGAGATTCATCTGTTTATGTAACTCCAACCTGGAGACCAAACAAATTTTCCAAACTGCGAAACTTTATGATGGAACTAAGACTTTATTTTTATTTTTATTGATTTAATAACATGTTTCTAAGATAATAAAAGTATTTACACTACCGTTCAAAAGTTTGGGGTCAACCTACAAAAAACAATTTGACCAATTTTACCAAAAACAAGAATCACAAAGCATACAAATGAACACAAACAGCAACCACAACATCAAGTTATACTGAGTAAATGTCTCTGAACCAGCAAAACGTCCCCCAACCATATCTCTGCCTCTCCTGTGTCTGACAGTGGGAGACACAAGTGTTTCCTGTCAAGTCTGAAACATATGTAATCAGAGTAAAGCAGGTAGAACAAGCTGGTAGATCCCTCAGTCTGTACATGGTCATTGTTGCCATTGGAAAACTATTGGTTTGATAGGGTGACCCCAAACCTTTGAACGGTAATGTATACTTGTACTAGTCACAAAAAATGCTTCTGTTTCAGTTACGTTCAGTATAACGTCTCTTTAGTGTGTTCATGTTTTCATGACTTGAAACTTAGATTTAAGACTTTTGGTGAAACTACTTTGTGAACCCTGCTCCAGGTCTCCATCCAGGACGCCTCAAATGGCTACCGTCACTTCTGTGGAGGAACGCTGATAAGGACAGGATGGGTCATGACCGCTGCTCACTGCATTCAAGGGTATCAGAGACCTAACTGTAAACCTGCTCTGATCTGATCTGGTTCTGTTTGCTGTATCATATCACAAATAAGCTTTCTTCTTTCCTCCCTTTTGTACCTTGCCGCTCTCATACTGTGTAACTGTGGAAACAAAGAAACTAATCCTTGGCTAAACAGTTACAGCTCCCTGCGTGTGGTCCTCGGTGATCTTATCCTGCACGACACTGATTGGACGGAGCAATACAGGGATGTGATTCACATCTATTATCATCCTGAGTGGAACTCCAATAGCATCTCCTCTGGGTCAGTCTATCTGCTACATTCTCATCCCTCTCTCTAATGCTTATACATTCAGTAAATATTTTGGCTTCATTATTTTATTTAGCAGCTTAGTTTCATGAAAAGTTTAGCTGACTGAGTACAGAATTTCACATTGGAGTTATCATGTTTGTAGTCAGCATGTTTCGGGTGATTCAATAAAACCATTTAATGTTGTAAATGTGTGATATACTTAGAGAAGCAGAATTTCAAACAGCCTCATTTTTCACTTTTAGTAATGACATAGCTCTGATCAAGCTATCGTCTGAGGCCTCCGTGACTTCCTATGTGAAGCCAGCAAATCTGCCGGGTTCTGGCGAGATCCTGCCTCACAACCACCCCTGTTACATCACTGGATATGGCCGCACATCAAGTGAGTCACATGCAACATCTCATACTCACAGGTCTAACCTCTCAGGCTCATTCATAGATAAAAGATGAATATAAAAGATGACTGTAATCACCAGCTCTGAAAAGTGAAGCCAACAATCTAGAAGTGCCATGAACTGCAACACCACCAATGGACATTAGATGTAGTCTCCAAAAAATCTGGTTTCAATAGAGCTTTATTTAAAAATTGTCAAACTTCACTCATGGAAGACAAAGGCAAAGTTTTTTTTTGTCATTCTGAGGATGTCATTAGCTAAAGTCACTTCTCATCAGTGTCCTCATCTGAAAATAATGTCATAATTAACACAGATAACATTGTTTCATTACCGCAGTTCAAATCAAGACGCAAAAGCCATCTGTTTCAATCTGCTTATCCACCGTAATTTCACTATTTCCTTTTAATTTGCTGTGTTACTTTGTCTGTTGTGTTCATTTCTTACCTCTGCCAAGGAGGTTATGTTTTTGCCGGCGTTTATCTGTCAGTCTGTCTGTCTGTCTGTGTGTTCAAGATAACTCAAAAACTTATGGACGGATTTTGATGAAATTTTCAGGATATGTTGGAAGTGGGAAAAGGAAGAACTGATTTCATTTTGGGGGTGATCTGCAACACCGTCTGGATCCAGGAATTTTTTTAAGGATTCTCCTCGCAAAGTCTCTCCGACAGCGTCCATCTTGATATGCTAGCGGAAGCACAGTGCAGTTGCTCACGCCCTCCGTGCCCAGGCGTCGCGCTCACATTTTTGGAGTTGCACGCGGACGCAGAGTGCTTTTCTAGTTTGTAATGTGTTTTTAATTTTACTGTAAAGTGTCCTTGAGTGCTCTGAAAGGCGCTGTGAAATAAAATGTATTATTATTATTATAATTATATAGATATTAGACCTCAAAGAGAAGTATGTTGGGGGGAATCTGTTGTTTGATTGACAGGCCTGGTCAGACCCACCCCTTCTTTGAATATGGTCACTTCTGGCTACAGAAAACATCCAGATGGTGACAGCTAAATGCCAAACTCCTGATTTGAAAATGCTCCACAAACCAGTGTAACTTTCATTCTAATCTATATATACAGTCTGTGGTTTCATTATCAATGTCTGTTTATCTTCAGCTGGTGGAAGCATGACTAACAGGATGCGACAAGCCCTCCTTCCTATTGTGGACCACCAGACCTGCACCAGCTCGGGCTGGTGGGGCAGCACTGTGAAGACTAACATGATCTGTGCTGGTGGAGGAGCCAAGTCGGGATGCAATGTGAGTAACATTTACTCAGTGACTTC
Source organism: Pseudochromis fuscus (assembly GCA_900323345.1). Lineage (NCBI taxonomy): Eukaryota > Metazoa > Chordata > Actinopteri > Pseudochromidae > Pseudochromis > Pseudochromis fuscus. The sequence goes on from OOFC01047912.1 coordinate 54,639, forward strand.
CCAAAATCATGCAAACACAGGCAGGATTGTAATGGATGATGTCTTATGTGTTGCAAAACACTAGAACTGAGGGAAAAAAATGAACATTGAGGTTTTACTTTTGGGATAAAAATTCTTTCATATAAATATTGTGTAAAACCTAATGCACCTCTTGTAAAGGTAATTAGTCATTAATGCTGCCAGCTTGAATTCATTAAGGAAATTATGCTTATCTGCTATTTTTGATGGAGCCTCTTCCAGCTGGCACCAGGCGAGAGTTAAAAATATGGTTAAAAACATGAGAAAATTTTTGAAAAAGACAAGAACTGGTTCAGGTGGGAGACGATCATGGCGCTGGTAATGGCGACAGGCAGCAGCAGTTGTGCAGTACGTTGTGTGATACTGCTGGCTGTACAACAAATTGCCCCTCGGGGATAATAAAGTTTACCACCAAAGAATACATATGTGGTTGTCAGTGTGTGTTGATTAAACAAATTATTTCCTCATCATCGTAGGGTGACTTCGGAGGCCCTCTGAGCTGCCAAGTAAACGGTTATTGGTTTGTCCATGGGGTCGCCAGCTTTGTGTCTGGTATGGGATGCAATGCGCCCCAGAAGCCCACGGTCTTCACTCGCGTTTCTGCCTACATCACATGGATGAACTCGGTCAGTAATGAAAAGATAATGTAACTTAAAAAAAATATATATTGAAATAACTATAGTTTTATGTTCACTGTAAAGTAATGTATAATTTACTGTGTCTTTTTATTCCACATACTGATGATAACATACTGAAAATGATTTTCTTCTTCTAGATCATGAACAGTCACTGAACTAGGAAATTGTTCAGCTCCAGAATCAGAGTTTATTCTCCATCTGCAATTAATTTTCCTGGAAAAACTTCTGCAAATAAACTTTTCAAATTGAACAGTAGTGTTTTAAAGTTTATTTTTAAGTGCCTGGTGTATTTTTTGTGTGTCGACTGCTTTTGAAGTAACCTCTCAGTATTTCTCTGGTGAAGACATTTCACTTCCTGACATTGATGACTCGATGTTCGAGCATGCAGCGACATCAAGATAAACCCTGAAATTCAGATAAATGCCTGATAGTCCCCCTGTCTTATCAGGTCTCCTAAAACTTCACATTCAACATTTTTCCCATTCAAAGCAGCATTTGAGCTCAGCAAGTTACTTTGTGACAGAAATGGGACAAATACGCAGACATGCCAGACTGAGGGGGCGTACCAGGGACACAAAGATACACTTTTGTTTTTTGACACAGTGCATAATGTTCAGATTCTGAGTCCTGACAGAGAGCAGCTCTGAGGAAATGTTGACATTTATTTTGCAGCCCTTTGTCTTTTGGCTGTCGTGACCTTTTCAGTATTTCTCAAATTAAAGTTTGATTCTCTTTTTGCTTCTGTCAGAAATTGGTCAGCTGAAATTGTTCTGATTGGAGTTTAATAAACAGAACAAAATAAACAGTGTTACTGTTTGTGTTTCCTCTCTGGTGGTTCTGTGGTATTTCACAGGTAAAAGGCTGCATCGTGCACTCAGGCACTAACAGAGGCTACAGATGCATGATAAATGTCTGACTATGGTGAGAAGTGCACACATGTCACAGCTGGGGTATAGTCACAATGCAAATAGTGCCAAAGAAGCAATCTGATCGACTGTTGTGACTGGAAATATTCATTAGACTTTTTATGCCTTTAACATTTTTACAGGCTCTTCATTATATTTAATCAAGCATTTATATTTCTCACACCCTATAAAATTTGGTAATTGTTAGCCAGTATATTTTATTGAAGGTTTTATTTAACTTTGAAACACTGAAGTACATCCATAAATAAGCTTAAAGCAGGACCCATAGGGAATTTATATTAACCATAATCTGGAAGTACTACTTTTAGTTACATGCTCCCAGCAATACTTTTATTTTTATTACAGGACTGCTGTAAAGAGACATTTCTCGCAAAGCTCTTTAAAGTTGAATTAAAGCATGTGCTTCACATTGTAATTGTATGCTGTTTTATTCATCACTTAATTGCTTTTGCAGTTGGATTTAATTGGAGAAACTGTGTACTTTCCAACAGAAAATAACTACAGTACTTTGCTTTGCTCCCAGTGATAGTTTGGATGTAAACGATATCTGTACAGAAAGTAGGAGCAATACTGATACTGCAGACACGTGGTATGCAGGACTGAGAGAAAGACATCTGTCACATGTGCAGGAAACCTTTACAGAGATCATTTCAACCTGTAGTGGTCTGGTTGAGAATATTTAATAATAGAGCCCAGATCATATGAGCTGTCTACATGTTGCTTAGCAGCTCGGGGATGTGAGGTTGATCAGGGCAACACCAACAGTAGAGCAGTGGACAACAAGCACTGTTAGTTTCTGAAGCTGGTGAAATAAAGGTTTGTATTGTTTCTGCTGTCTTCAACTAAGAGCTCAAGTTTTCTTTGTCTTCATCAGAATGAGTAAAATACATCCACATATATGTACATGTATTCAATTTATCCCCCAATGCTTAAACAGCACTTTTGATTGACGCAATTGTCCGACTCCCTCAAACCCGGTCCTGAGGTGCAGTGGCTCTTACAGTGCACTACCTGCACTGAACATAAATAGTTATAACATCACCTCCTCGGGGTCTCATGAATACTTATCAGAGGCTTAATGTGGAGTTCTGCTCTGTAGCCTCGGGGTTGTTACTGTAAGCCTTAAACAGTGATCTTAATCTATAATAATCAACAACCTGTAACTTGCAACATGAGAGGATATCTACATACATTATAATCCCATTACTGTATCTCCTCTCTGCACATTCACCTCTGTCTTGGCTCATTGGCTGACAGGGCTTTGACCCTTTCACAGGAAGTTGTAGATCAATGACATGCTGCGTGTTCACCACAACCATTATACACCACACTGAACTGCTTTACTGTTTTACAACAGTACTGTACATGAAATCCATAACAAAAGACAGTGACAGTGGCTATTTGTGTATTTGTTATTGATGATTAATGACTGATTATTATAAAATGGTTACAAAGTTTACATAGATGTGCCATGCAAATGTTTCCTGTGTGGAAACCACTTTTAGCCTATTGAAGTGTGATATAGTCTCCATCACAATCAGTCACTGTATATGTGTGTAAAAAAAAATGTGAGACCACTTCAAGACAACCAGAGTGAAGACAGTCACACATCCTGACTGTGCAGAGTATAATGTATCTGTAAATGGGTTTTAACAGCATGGAGGTACGAGCAGAAAATGTCAGCGCGTGTGTGTGTGTGTGTGTGTGTGTATATGTCACTCGACGATCTTATCTTTGGCACCTGTTAGGTTGTTCCTAAAGCTGTGAACGATGAGAGCAGATTATGATATAGAAGTCCTGCAATTTAAACGAGTGTTACTAACATGCTACAAAAAATGTCCTTTTCACACCTAAACATTAAAAATGGCTGCACTTCAAAGTGTAAAAGTGAACAGAGTGAATCCTACTGGACATTCCTGACACTACAGCTGCTAATGTAAGTGGAAAAAATTCAGTAGCTGAGTCAGCTATTCCCCAAATGAATCCCTCCAGTCCTGCTGTGGTGATAACTGTGAGATAGACACAGGTGGACATGTGCTGAACTTATACATACACACACACGCACATGCACACACACACACGTACCACGTACACTATCAGCAGAAGTGGCCCTGAGGGTATATAAGAGTAGTGGGCTGAAGTCTCCAGTGCAGAAAGTTTCAGGAGACTGCAGACATGCTCAGGTTTCTTTTGTTGACCTCTCTCGCAGCCCTCGGTAAGAGCTATAATGTTCTCCTTTGACACTCTGCACACACACACACACACACACACACACACACACACACACACACACACACACACGACTCCACACACACTTGAACACATCATGTCTGAATGTTATGCTTCCTGTGTCTCTGCTTTGCTCAGTGCTGGCTGAGCTGGAGCCCCAGCCCAGGTACCTGGAGGATGACAGTGCTGAGGAGAGAGTTGTGGGAGGAGAGGTGGCCAGACCCAACTCCTGGCCCTGGCAGGTACCCAGCACTGGGTCTGACATATTCAGAACATTTAGAAGGAAGCAATAGACTGTGATTCTTACTGATCCTGACTATAAAAGACCGAGTTTAGCCACATAGTATCTTGTTTTATAAACGTATATGTTCATAATGTGTTAAATAAATGCACTGCAGGAAAACAAAAGGAATAAAAATAGATTATTAAATACATCAGAAAGTTCAATATTTACCTCTACAATATTGTTGAGCTGAATAATGATGCAGCTTAAAATGGAAATACTCAAATAAACTGTGCTCTTGTAAGCACACAATGCCATTTAAAGAAATGCATTAGTTAGTTATGACTGCTGCACTAAATCCACCTAAGTCAAATTTTCTCAAATGTAAAAATGGACATACAGTAAGTATGTGTGCAGTGTGCAGGCTGCATACCCACATGCACAAGGAAATCAGTTAAAATGGTTTTTGTATTAACTGTGAGCTACAAAGACACATTTGGCACACTCCCAAAAAAAAAAAAAAAAAAAAGGTTGAATGGTTTAATTTCCTGTAGTTGTGACGCTCTCTGTTGTCATTTCATTAGATCTCTCTTCAGTACAAATCTGGCAGCAGCTTCTACCACACCTGTGGAGGAACCCTGATCAGGAGAGGCTGGGTCATGACTGCTGCTCACTGTGTGGACAGGTGGGAGCTTCATGCATCACAGACTAGCTGCTGAGACTAACACCAAAGGAGTTACAGGAAACTGTGCTGAACATTTACACCATTTATTTTATTACATTTTCCAGTAGCTTCAGAGCATGTTTGTATTTGACTTTCAGTCTTTTCTTTCAATTAAACATCTAATCAAAGTTTCTACAAAATGGATCGTCCATTTAAATATTGACTTTACTCAGATATGCTTACATTACTTGACACAGTAAAAATAAGTGGAAAAATGAAATCTTTTGGATTTTTTTTGGGGTTTTTTTGCATGGCCACAGGTCAAGAACTTGGCGCGTTGTTCTTGGAGATCACAACATCAACTCCCATGAGGGCAGAGAGCAGTACATGAGCGTGAGCCGTGTCTACCTCCACCCCAACTGGAACTCCAACAACGTTGCTGGAGGGTTAGTTGTTTTGACAGGGTTTGACCCACTTCTGCAAAAACAGCAAATACTGATGCACAGCATGTACACCACTTTTTATAAATGCATTTAACTTTTAGAAAATGTTGGTAAAGAAAAAAGAAATTAAGAAGTCATATTTTAGTCATGTCAAACAGGTTTTGAGATTTTATATGTTTATTTAAATGTTTTATAAATAAAAAGTTAATATTTTATTTTAGAAAACATCTTTTTGCTAAATTATTTTTTTTGCTGACTGACATTTAATAGAATATCATTGTCAATACTGTAATAACACACACACACATATCCACACAGAATTAACTGATAACTTTTAGCCAAGAAAATCTGACACTCTCCAGCTGTGTATTGGAGGAAGCCATCACTAATAAAACAATTAAAAAACAATGCAAGACTGATATTCAAAAAAACTTTTATGATGTAATGACTTAGACGATCACACAGTGTCTCACCCCTGAAGTAAACCATGACAATGAGCACTCATGAGCACAGGAAACAGATGCATCACTCACTGACATGAGGGCATGTTGGTCTGACCCTCAGGTGGGACATTGCTCTCCTGCGTCTGTCCTCTGAGGCTTCTCTGAACAACAACGTCCAGCTCGGTGCTCTGCCTCCCTCTGGTCAGGTCCTGCCCCACAACAACCCCTGCTACATCACCGGATGGGGTCGCACCCAGAGTAAGGCTCATATAAGGATTCATTTACATTACAAATGATCCACTTCAGTCTGTGAATGCATAGAAAGGGTAGCCTACCTCTCAACATAAAGTCTCAGCTAAAAGGCATTTACTAATTTGATGAATATTTATAATTATTTATTTATCTGACACGATTAAAATGAAGCATTGGTTTATTAATTTCACCTAGATTTACTTGTTAACTAACAGATATATTTTATACTTACGTAAACAGCACAATGGTTTTTGTCTTTCAGTTTAATAAGAAACTTTTATATATTCTTAATTTTTGTTTTTGAACATTGTATCTAATTGTATATTTAGATGTGTATCATTCTGCCATCTCAGGCTTCAGTGCAGCTGTAACATGAGTTTTTGTCCCCAGCTGGAGGTCAGCTGTCTGCCCAGCTGAAGCAGGCCTCTCTGCCTGTTGTCGACCACAAGACCTGCTCCAGCTACGGATGGTGGGGCAGCACTGTGAAGAACTCCATGGTTTGTGCTGGTGGCGGCAGAGACTCTGGCTGTCAGGTGAGACGGAGTGACAACTTATTTCAGGGCATCATTTTTAAATCGAAGACCCCTTATACAGATTTTAATTTATTGTTTAGAGTTGTAATGCATGGTGTTTTAATCAGGTGTTATGGTTTTACTAAATGACAATTTCTGTTGGCATTCCCAAGTAACTCCTTTGACTTATTGTGATATTTGACCACCTGAGCATGTAGACCTAATATACCATATTTTCTATAAGGCGCATTGGATTATAAGGCGCACCTTCAATGAATGGCCTATTTTAAAACTGTTTTCATATATAAGGTGCACCACATTATAAGGTGCATAGAATAGAAACTACTGTAGTGTCTGGGGTTGTGTTATCATCCATCTAGATGAAGCTGTGCTAAAGGGAATGTCAACAAAACTTTATTGATAGAAAACAAACCAACATTCTGATAACTTTGTTCACTCCCAAAACAAGCTAGTGCAT
>OOFC01047913.1:0-13276 GCA_900323345.1 Pseudochromis fuscus
TAGATGAAGCTGCACTAAAGTGAATGTCAACAAAACAGTCAGATAAGTCAGTCAGTCAAACTTTATTAATAGAAAACAAATCAACGTTCTGACAACTCCGTTCACTCCAAAACAAGCTAGTGCATTCACAATACAGTACCGTACGTACCAGTAGCTCTTACCGGTATTTGCGCCGCCTTCGTTGAAAACAATGTATTTCCAACTCCATTTGTCACAGTTCAAAGCTACATGAACAGCTGTTTTATTTTTTTCTCCGAGGTAACGTCAGTGACGTAGTATTATCTTTTACCAACAGCAAGGTACAACAGGTAGTGCAACTTTTTATCACCTAGTTAGTGCATCACAAACGTGGAGGGAACTTTTCCCTGATTCAGTAAACACGTAAAAGAAACAGTCTGATATCGCTACGGTAAATCAAACGTTAGTGCAATCACAATATACGCCCCCCGACTACGGTAGCCATAATTAACCAATATTGGTCCATATATAAGGCGCATCGGATTATAAGGTGCACTGTCGGTTTTTGAAAAAATGAAAGGCTTTTAGGTGGAGCTTATAGTGCGGAAAATACGGTAAATGATTTCTTGGTCATAACTTTAGATGTTATGCCAAACTTCAATTCGTCTAATAATCTGACAAAATATTTCAACCTCAGCTGCACTCGATGTTAGTGCTAATTAACAAGTCGTTACTTTGGAGGTAAAATCTCTGAACAACATTGAGACTTTTGGAGAAACTCTTGGACAGGGTGAGCTTTGTTTTTCCCTCTTTCAGCCCCTGCAGCTCCCAAAGACGTGCTGGAGGCTCTCGAGCAGAGACGAGCCAAATATATGGAGGCGTCCGCTCAGGCCAAAGCCGGCGGAGACGAGCGCAAGGCCCGAATGCACGACCGCATCGCCAAGGTACAAGGAGAGACCTCCTGCTGCTGCCTGGTCTTACAGTTACACAACTCGACTCTTTTAGCCAAGCCCTCACTTTTTTCCACCTGTCTCCTCCTTCAGCAATACCAGAGCGCCATCCGGGCTCACAAAGCAGGCAGAGCGGTCAACTTTGACGAGCTGCCGGTTCCTCCTGGTGAGGTTTGGATTTGACAGATGTGTTTCCACAGTTGGTGTAAAGTTGGATTTGATCATGTGTCCAGTGCTGTGCACACAAACACACAAAAGAGTAAATCTGGATCTTGTCTTTCAGGCTTTCCTCCAATCCCCGGACATAAGGCGACGGGAGCTGAGCAGGGCTTTGTCGCTGCTCTGGAGGCGGCCGATAAACTCGCCTCTACTGATGTTGCTGAAGTCGCCGATGATGATGATGATGAGGGCGAGAAGGAAGAAGGGGTGGGCAGCCCATGTTAGATTACGTGGTGAATTATTTTAATATGTCTGTGGATGGATTGTCGATACAATGTTGTGTCTTTTGTAGACAAAGCCAGCGGCTCCAGAAGAGCCGAAGAAGGCCACGCTGGACGTCCCCGCCGCTGCTCAGGGACGAAAAAGGTCACCGTCAGCTTCACCTGACAGGACCACCGCCAGGGAGGGACTCTCACCAACAGGTCAGACCCACCTGATCCAGTGTTCATATTGTATATCCATGTATTTTATATGTATCCTCTCTGTGAATTGAACCTGTTTAAAACTACAGTCAGTTTACATTGCATGTGTCTTGGTCCTGCAGCCGTTCAGCAGCTGGAGTTCCTGGAGGGTCGGAGGAAGCAGTACATGAAGGCGGCTCTGCAGGCCAAGCACAAGAACGACATGGAGCAGGCCAAGAGCTTCCTCCGCACCGCCAAGAGCTTAGACCCCCTGATCGAGGCCACGCGCAGCGGGAAAACTGTGGACATCAGCACGGTCAGCGGATGCTCCACTTCCTCTTTATATCCTGGTTATCAACTGGTTTCTCTGTGATTCACATAAACACAGGTCACTGGTAGAAGTGACACATTTACTTGTTTTTTTGTCAAGTAAGTTAAAGTGAAAGAGGAATAAATCTGATTTGTTCTCTTGGAATCACATCTGAAAATCTGTCGCAGGAAATATCTGAAGATTGTTTTCCTCAGTAATATTCATGATGAGATAAAAGTATTGTTTTAAATTCCACATTGAGGTAAAGCAAGACCAGGGATATGTTGATTTTTTTCTTTCTTTAGCCTGAAAAATCACAATTAAAATTTTCCAACCATTAAAACTTATTGTAGTTTGATTAAAATTATAACTAAACAACCTGATTTTCTGGATCAGAGCTGTCTGCAGAGCTCATAGTCCTTCAAATGAAAACGTTTTGTGTGTTGTGTGACTGTAGCCGACCCTCTGTGTGCTGCACCTGCAGGTGCCGTCGCCCCCTGGTGACGAAGACGAAGACTTCATCCTGGTTCATCACAGCGACGTGCAGATCTCAGAGAAAGCTGAGCAGGTTTACACACAACTGGTCAAGATCCTGAAAGAGCAGCACGAGGTAAACCTGCAGGAGAGGGATCAAACATTTTAGTTCAATAAATCTAAAACTGTTTGTATCCGACTTAATAATAACTTTGTATGGACTTTGGTTTCTGTACCTGGGAGATACAATCATTTCACAGGCTGTGGTGGTCATGCAGGTCTTTGAATCACAGTCTCATCCTCAGATCACGTGACTTCACATCAACATTCAAAAGAACAGCAGACATGAACAAAGACGTGTATTAAATATTGTCAGTTATTATATTTTGGGAGGATGTTGTTCCAGATAATGTTGTTTATCTACAGTCTTCAGATAATGTTAAAGTCAGAAATATTGTTTACACTTTTTTACTCATATTCAATGTCTGATATTGAGTAGTTGTTGATTAATGTGTAACAAAATCTTTTCACTTTAAAAAAAATTTGAAGAAAGCTAATATTGTGTCTGTGTGTGTGTGTGTGTAATATACTGTGGGAGAAAAATCTGTTTCCTGTGGGAGAGGACAGACCTTTAATGATGAACACACTGATGTTCTCACTACAGATCACGTTAGTTTAAAATCTGTTGATTTAATTTATTTTTTTTTAACACGTTGCTATTTTAAAACACGACACCGCAGAAATAACCTTCATCCATCTTCATGTTGATCTTCCTCTCACAGATTTCCCTCCACTCAGAGAAACTTCAGTCTCTGCAGGATCCACAAACATTTTTAGCTCTGATATATTTAGATGTTTATGAATTATTCTGATGCCAGAAAAGAAAAAACAGATTTTCTGTCTCTGCTCCGGTTGCTCTACACACAGTTGTTGTTGTTATTGTTGTGCTGTGAATACAAACGTGGAGATTTTCTTTTTTTTTCCTTTCAGAAATGTCTGACTCACTCCAAACAGTTCACACACCTGGGGAACGTCACTGAGACGACGAGGTGCGTCTTCATGTCTCTGCCAGCTCACACTTTGTGTTTTACATTCAAACTCCATATGATCTCAAGCTTCAAGTTCAGTCTATGAAATGACCACAAAACACACCATAACCTCCTCTTCTTTCTTTTCTGTGTGTTTGCTTCAGGTTTGAGAAAATGGCAGAGAGCTGTAAGAAGAGCCTGGAGGTCCTGAAGCTGGCTCAGTCCAGAGGTCTGCCTCCTCCTAAGCATCACTTTGAGGACAGATCCTTTCATACTGTCAGGTGGGAACATTTACTCTTTAGTTGACCAGTTACAAAAAACAAAAAGCTTCATCTTTCTAACATCTTTACAAAAATGATGATTGACATATTGTAAGTATAAAAAGAATTCACTTGTGTTTTGATATTTTACTTAAATTTCAATTAAAAACACAAACATCAGAGCAGCGTCATGTTTTCCTGCAGGAAATACAATTAAACAACAAGCTCAGTGTTCTACAAATTAACACATCATCTGTATTTGTGAATTAATGAAATCACAACTGGGCTGAATCAAGTGAATTTTAGCTCAAAGCCTCATAGTTGTTGTTTTTAATATTTTATTCAGTGTACAGGTTTTAGTTATTGTTTTCGTTTTTGCTTATTTCCTTGAGGCAAACATAATTCTTCACAATGTATAAATCCAACTGACAGTCACTGATCCATGTTTTCCTCACAGCTGAAGTTTCGCTGCTGTTTGTCCTATGAGACGATCCAATAAATCACTCTTCAGTCTTTCCTCTTGTCTTCCCTCTCAGGATCTTCCCAGACCTGAGCAGCTCTGACATGGTGGTGGTTGTTGTGAAAGGGATGAATCTTCCAGCTCCGAGTGGTAAAAACATCCACACACACGTCAACATGTGTCAGTCATTTGAAACAGGAAGTTCACTTCTTACATGTTTCTGAGTTCACTAATGGAGCATTTCCACCAGATGGTACCAGCTCAGCTCACTTTGTTTGGCTTTTCACTCGGAAAAAGTACCTGGCGCCATTTTTGTAGTCCCTGCGGTTCAAAGGCCAACCAGGTACTAGCAGGTACTAAAATATGATTGGATGCAAATATTTGTACCCATAAACGGACAGTCAACTTTCTCCTCCTTCACCTGATGACCAGCTACACGGAGGCGGTACTGTCCTCTGTGATGGAGGCGGTCACTATGGTAACAACGTCGAGTAGAGCTGGTACCACCGAGTTGAAACGCACCATCAAAAGTTCTGTCTTCAGCTTTAAATCCAGTTTTGATGCTGTGATATTAAATGTTTCTGAACTTTAAAGCACAGAATCTTTCAGTGGTTTCCTGTGTCTCGTTGACGCCACAGTCAGTCGTGTTATTCAGGTAAAAACAGGAACATCTTCTCCCCCCTTCAGGAATCCAGGCAAACGACCTGGACGCCTACGTCAAGTTTGACTTCCCGTACCCGAGCGCGGTAAGAACCTCAACGTCCGGCTAACATGTGACTTCCTCAGCTTCCTGTCGACCACTGAGATGAAATAAAAACTCTTGTGTCTCCACTTCAACAGGAGCAGCCACAGAAACACAAAACAGCTGTGATCAAGAACACCAACTGTCCGGGTAACACATCATATCTGATCCTCTCTGATTTGATTATTATCTCTAACACAATCAACAACAACTTCTCTTAGGTTTATTTTCTTATTTTGCTCCTTTAAGAGTTTTTTTTTATCCTTTAAATGGACAGACACACATTAAAATGAATTCGTTGCTTTTTTGAAATATATCCAGAGCAAAATGAATTTTATGATTTTTGTGCATTTACACTGTATCTCCTGGGACAATGTTTTATTTATTTTTCGCTCATTTAGAAAATTAATTCAACATCTTTTCTATTCATTCACCAAATTCAGAAAGTGTATTCATTATATTTTAACAGGAAAGTGCAAAATTGTCCCTAAAAAAAACATTTTCTAATATAAAACTCCAAATGATGATCAATGTGAATAAATAAAATCACTGCCAACATGGCCACTGTGTCGTCAGGATACAGAAACATTTGAGGGTTCAGGATAAATTATATTTTTTAAAATACGACAATAAAGATTTGACGTTGGTGTTTTCATAACATCCAGATGAGTTGGTTTGTTAAACAAGTGTTTGTTCCCACCAGAATACAACCAGAGCTTCACGCTGTCAATCAACCGGAACCACCGCGGCTTCAGGAGGGTGGTGACGTCTAAAGGCCTCAAACTGGAGCTGCTGCACAAAGGGTGAGGAGCGGTGGAGAAAGTACTCAAATACTTTACTGAAGTACAAATAAACGGACAAATATGTACTCTAGTAAAAGTGCCACATCAAGCTTTTACTGAAGTAACGTAAAGTAAAGTAAAATGTACTTAAAGTGTTAAAAAGGATTTCACCAGCATATGGCCTGATGCTGCTATTTTAATTACAATTACCGTATTTTCCGGACCGTTGAGCGCATCTGTCTATAAGCCGTTATTGAATTTATTCCAACAGTTTCATGTGGTCCACTCTGACCGGGTCTGATGTGACGAGGCTAAATGTATCGGCGGCACGGAGCTTGCTAGCTTGTAAAAAGCTAACGAGCTTCGTGCCGCTGATACATGACAAACACCGGTGTTTAACGCTTGTACGCCCCCGGGGGTCTCCTCGTACCCCGCCTCCTCTCTTCTTCGGGGTACGAGGAGACCCCCGGGGGCGTACAAGGGTTAAGTCCCACGGTTCAAAGCGTCGGAAAAAAGTAGCCGCTTTTAGTCCAGAAAATACAGTACTTCAAGTAGTTCAGGTAACAAGTTATCAGGTATTTAAAAAGTTGTTGTTGTCGTTAATCTGTTCCCACTTGGAACATTTCTATGAATCCATTTTTTTCGGTGTGTGGTGCAGAGTTACACACCACAAAGCAAACTAACAAAGACAGCTGATGATGCTTTTAAAACGTTTGAAGTAGCTGTAGAAGGCGGGTCTAACGTCAGGTGCCCGTTCTGATTGGTTCAGCGATTTCTATTTCTCTAGTGATTAGAAAATAAAAATATAAACAAACCAGCAGCAACTGTAGAGATGTATTGGAGCAGAAAGTAGAATTTACCAGATTTACTTTAACAAAAACACAGGTCATTTATCATAGAAGTAAATAAACTGTTACCGTGTCATCTTGCAGCGGGTTTCTACGGAGTGACAAGCCGATCGGGACGGCGCTGGTGAAGCTGGACAAACTGGAGTCACAGAGTGAAATCAGGGAGATCGTAGAGGTGAGACAGACAAGAAGCTGGAACACAGATCTGTGATTATATTTATGTCGTGTGTTTTAGTTCAGTGAGAAGTGGTGATCAGGAGGCTGCTCCTCATTGGTGTTTGTCGTGTCAGGTGATGGACGGGCGTAAAGCCACAGGAGGACGTGTGGAGGTGAAGGTGCGGCTGCGGGAGCCTCTGAGTGGTCAGGACATGCAGACGAGCACCGAGCGCTGGCTGGTGATCGACTCCTCACAGGTGGAAACACACACACCCTCACATCAGTTCACACTGAACCACACACTTCACCTTCATGTGACTGTATCTCATTATTTATACACACACTGTAATCCTGCATCTCTGTGGTTTCATGAAACTTGTTCAGCGTTTCTTAAATAATAAGAGTGTAAACATGTTTTTTGTCTCCAAGGTTCTTCTTTAGATGTTTCTGCAAGATGAAAGAATCACAAAATAAAGGTAATTATTTGATCTTTTCATCTGAATGAAAAAAGAGTGTTTCAGGTAAAGGTTGAGTTTGACAGAAGTGGAAATGTATTTAATTACTGAGAGTTATGAGAAGATTGATTTGATGGATCACTCTCACTTGTGTGTAGTAGCTTAACAAACGGACTGAAAGCAGGATCCACCAGTGAGTCTGACTCTGTGTACAGGTCACACACACCACACTACAGGCTGTTTATAGAAGTGCACCAAGCATCCGTCATTAGTTGAAGTCAACTCTTCTCAGTGATGTGGTAAAAATCTGAAAATCATTTCATCATTAAGGGGATGAAAGAAGAGGAGGATTTAGGGGCAGGGCTGGTCTGATTAACAGGTCTGTTCTCCAATGAGACCTGCTCTGACCTTGAGTCTCATACACATTGAACTGTGCTAACTGTCTGCTAGCTTTAACTGCATATGGAGTCTTATCTCTGTAACAAAACAAACACAAACCATGGCACTGATCCTTAAAATGTATTGACTGATATGATTTGTTGCTTGTGTTGCAGCTGAAAAGCACTCAATCAAAAACACTTGGAGGAGGAAGAAGAGGAAAAGGAGGAAGAGGAGGAGGAGGAGATTTGGGATCTTTGGAGGACGGTCTGTTGGACTCAGACCCACACGGGTTTTTGACTTGTTCAAACTTTTGCACAGTTGCGCGACACTCGAGCTCCTGTCACACAGCAGCCGTCCACCAGGAGGAGACACCGAGTCCGAGGAGGTGGACCTCTGCTGCTGATGATGAAGGAGCTCGGTGTCGGGCGAACCTGATCCTGCTGCCTGACACGACTCTTAGTGACTATATCAAAGAATGTGTACATACTCCTCATGTGCTACAGCTCTGGTATCTATGCACTAATACCAAAGTAATCACTGTTGCTGTAAAATCCTGCATATTTGAAATCGCCTTTAGCTGCCAAACCTGTTACAGTGAGCAGTTCATGTACACGTGATACACACGTGATGTACACATGATACACAGTACATATATATATAAATATATACATACATACATGCAGCTTGGGCTGTTTGCAGCTTTCAACATGTTTCAGTGGGATAATCTCCCACAAGATGTTTTACAGGAGTAAGCCAAGAAATAATGATGCTACACAAGGTACCTAATTAATGACTTTAAAAGCTACACACTTTTTCTTTTTTTGGTGCTCTTCACTTAGATTTTAAGTTGGATTTGTCTTGTTTACACTGAATAGCACAAAACTACAGAATCACTTAAAGCTAATTAGTAGAAATCCACTGGAATTCACAGATGAAAGGTGACCGTTTATTAAACTTGATCAAATTTATTCATTTCCTGTACGACTTAATTTAATGTTGATGAGGAGATCGACACCGCTCATCAGAAAACAGCTAGCTTAGCATAAAGAGTGGAAACAGATGGAGACAGCTAGCTTAGCATAAAGAGTGGAAACAGGTGGAGACAGCTAGCTTAGCATAAAGAGTGGAAACAGGTGGAGACTGTTAGCTTAGCATGAAGAGTTGAAACAAGTGGAGACTGTTAGCTTAGCATAAAGAATTGAAACAGGTGGAGACTGTTAGCTTAGCATAAAGAGTGGAAACAGGTGGAGACTGTTAGCTTAGCATAAAGCGTGGAAACAGGTGGAGACTGTTAGCTTAGCATGAAGAATTGAAACAGGTGGAGACTGTTAGCTTAGCATAAAGCGTGGTAACAGTTAGTCTGACTCAGTTCAGCTCTACTCATTATAATTTGTATGAAAACCAGAAATATTATTTTTTTACATGCTCCAACTAACCAGTGAAAAATAAGCTAGTTGTTTCTACTGGTTATGCTAAGCTAAGCTAACTTGACTGGACTTCAGTGTCCACAACAGAGCAGTGTCCAGCTTCTCGTCTCATCCCCATCAAGAGCGTCCATTAAGACATTGGGAACTATGCACCGGTCGTCTCACATGGTGGTTTCTGAATATTGGAACAAGGCCTCAGTGTTTTTAAAGGGCCAGTTCACTCAAATTATAGTCTACAGAAAGCTTTATTTCCTGTGGTTTGGAAATTACTGTCAGTGATGTTTAAACTTGAGAAGCTTGGCAGCAACATGTTTTTCTATAGACGTAACAACTACAATTACAGAGCTCAGAGAGGGAAATATTGGACATGCAACTCTAAATTAATGATGTTGCTCTTAACCTGCTGGAGGTGTAAAATAAGTCTTGTTTCATTTGTTGTTTACAGCTTCTTCTTCCCCCCCAACTGTTGCAGTTTTAAGCGAGGAGAGCAACGATGTAATTTGAGTGAACTGGCCCTTTAATATTTCAAGAGAAGCCATAATAAACATACTGAGCCCACTCCAGAAATCCCACCTTCAACAGTTTTACCTCGACACTCCAAACTCTGGTCACAGCATTTCTCTTTCTGCTTTTTAACAATTTATTTTCTGTTCAACTTGTCTTTTTTTTTTTTAGAAGAAGAAGAAATGGAAACCGGCTCAGTTCAAACTCTAAATAATTAAAACACCCTTGTGTTTACAAAGATCAAAGATGTCATGTTGTTTATATTTCTAAAATCCTACAAAAATCTAACAATGAAAATCTTTGTTTTTTAATTGTGGACTAAATTTGCTTATTCTGCTTAAATATGTTCCATTAAAAATACCTTGTTTTAAATTTGTTGTATTTTTCTGAAGAAAATCCAAAAACTAAAAACTCGTCAGTTTTCTAGAAGTTTTTATTTTACATATACTACAGTTGGTTTGATTTTTTTGATAAAGACCACTTTTCATGACATTTGTAGTGTAAAGGAACAAAGAAACATGTGCAGGGTTTTTTGGCTTTTCAAACGTTTTTGACTGATATTTATTTTTTAAAAAAGGAAAAAAAGAAAATAATCTGAACAAAAACCAGTCAGACAGAACAGAATGAGTGTTTTTTAGGTTTCATCCACAAACCAGAGGATATATAACTGTTAAAATGCAAAGTTGAGTCGCTCTCGTCACCGTTTCAAGCTTGTTTTCTGTTTGCATGCAGTGTTATAGTTTTGAAACATCTCACAACTCAATACAAAACAAATGCTACTTTTTTTTTTTCAGTCAAACAAATTGCACCTTTTTTTGGATTTCGGACATATTGCACACGTCAGATAATGCCAAAAATAACAGTAATAAAAAGTTAACAGAAAACAGGGAGTCAGAAAAATAAATCCTCGCGTCTCCTCTTCATTATGCTAATCTTTAAAAACAGATCTGATGCTGATGTCACACAGTGAGGACACAGTGATTGAGTGACACCGTCTCTGGTTTGATCACAGTAAATTAACCACAGACTGGATGAAAGAAGGATGAAGGCACCAGAGGCTCAGAGGTGAAGTCAATGCAGGGAAAGTGCAATACTCCCGATGGCCACTAGAGGCTGGCTCCTGAAACTCAACTTGAATTAAAAAATCCTCATTTTCAATCATAAAATAATCAGTCACTACTTAATAAAACATTGGAAAAATAATGACATCACTGAGTAGAGATTAGGCTTCAGAAATAGGAAGATTTAGGGGCGGGGTTAGTTTGATTGACAGGTCTGATCTCCAATGATTTACAGGTGGTTTGGAGACTCATTCACCAGTGAACTCCAGTCTCATACACATTAGGCAGTGTCCTAAGGTTCAAGGAGTCAGACCCGCCTCCTCACTCCTCCCTTCATATCCAAATATGGTCACTTCTGGCTCCAAACATGGAGATGTTCAAATGCCAAACTCCATGTTGCTGTGTCCTTGGGCAAGACACTGAACCTCAAGTTGCCTGTTACAGACGTAATGATTGAATTTCTCAAAATGGGATGAATAAAGGTTCAATTTAGTGACCATATTCGGATATGAAGGGAGGAGTGAGGAGGCGGGGCTGACCCTTAAACTCGATGAGTTATTCATAAATTGAAGTTGAGTTTTTTGGAGCCTGCCTCTAGTGGCCATCAGTGGTATTGCACTTTTTTTTGCACCGCCCTCATTTCTGAGCTCTGGTGGCTCCGCCCATCTTTTACACAGTCTTATGAATTTAACCCAGAAGTGGTGACCTTTGACCTATCATTCAGTCTTTTTTTTTAAACTAATGTTACTTTGCTACAGTAGCTTCTAAAACACTTCAGGTCGAGTACTGAACAGAATAAGCTACAGGTCTAATTTAAACTGGAAGCGTCGGCTCTTCTGCAGATTTTCATGTGATTGTCTGATTCTCACTCAATTGTTTTCACTCTCCAATAAAATGCTTCCACTGAAACCTCTCGTACGAGTGCAGTACGTTGTTGAGTTAGCCCCTTCTGGTAATTTTTTTTTCCTTTTTTAATAATAAAGAAATTAGCATAATGCAGAATGGTTACTGTACAGAGCTTTTTAAACACGGTGGGTTTTTTTGGTGATTAGTTCTGGCCAGAAACAAAAGCACATTTTGCAGATTCAAAGAGAGAGAGAGAAAAAAAGGAGGAATACATTCTTCAGATTTCTTCTCCAGGTCCATGTTGCTGAAGGAGAGCTGCACATCTGTGCACATCTGTTCACACATGCACTGAAACAGTTGAGGCCTTCGAAGACGGTCCAGCGCTGCGCGGGGCTCTTCACCTCTGCAGAGTTTGGGAAAGAGTCTGGATTTTCAGGGGCTTTGGAAGATGGATGGAGGAAAGTGAGCGATGAAATACATTCAGCTTCAGGTCGATCAAACTCTGGTTGCTCTGCAGGAACCCGGATCTTTTTCTTTTTTCATAAAACAAACACTGAACTTTTTTTACTTCTTTCCAGGACACAGACTCCTCAACTCTCCTGTAAATGGCTTAGAATCCAGTGCACTGCTTCTGCAATTTAATACAGTCCTTATATATTTCATTATATATTTATATATACTGTATATATATTTATATCTTTACATCTTTAACAGTTATTCTCTTTGTGTGATTAGAAAGACACCAAAATAAGGTTTTTTCCAACGAACACCGAGCGATTTTGAAGATGATGACGATTGATTGACGAGATTTAAAAACTTGATTTCCCTCTTCAGCTCTTTCAGCTTTATGTACAGATTGTTTATCGATAAAGCATTGGAACCTTTTTTGTTTTATGAAATCGGGACAAAAAGGGCGTTCGGACGTCAGGGTAACATGTGATCTTATTGTTTCAGAGCCAGTCAGAGGAGTCGGTGACGGTCACTTCAGTAAAACTGGAGGCTACAGATGTTCAGATGGAGGAGGAATCGATCTGCCTACAAAAATATGTACAAGAGTCCGTGAAGTAAAGCATCTGGTGATTGATGAGTAAAGCTTAAAGGTGAAGCCGAGATGTTGTTTTTTTCTCCCTTGATGAATCGCTGCTGCAGGCACTGAGCACCACGGTGCAAAACAAATAAAATAACAGAGGACACACCTCCTCCCTCTTCTTCTTCTTCTGATCATCTTTAAAGGAATAGTCCCAACGTTTTCCTTTCAGCGATGGATATGAGTCTCCCTCGTAACAGCATCCGTGCTACACAGAGGCAGAGTTCAGTGCATCGGGGCCTCCGGCTGCCACAGTGACGTCCGATCAGGAAGCCGAGGAGCTACATTAACAACCACACCGGGGGTCGGACGGCAGCTCCGCCCACATGCCCACACACCGCAGAGCGCCGGGGTGCAGGTTCAGCACTCACGTCTCCTGATTGTGTTCATCGAGCGTCTCAGAAGAAATCACTGCTAACAGGCTGAGGAGGTTTATACTATTTATGTCTCTAACTGCTCGTCACACTGAGCATCAGTCTGAGGCTGTGGGACTGAGCTGCAGTGGAAACAGGAAACAAAGACTGGACTTTTTTTTTGTTCGTTTTTTTCCCAAAGTTCTGTTGAATTGTGGAGTTCATCTTTTGGTTTGTGAGAATTTCTATCAGATGCCCCAAAAATCTGTTTAACCTTTTTTTTTTTAATGAGGGGGGGATCAGTGGGATCTTTGAAAATGTACCAGTTGTAACCTGTGAAGACTGCTGATGAAACACACTGTTCCTGCACAATTAAAGATTTTAAATTTTAATTGCAGCTTTTTAAAAATGTCCTCGACTGTCACAGCTGCTGCTGATTGATCCTCTGTCTCACTGTTCACACAAATCCTGCTTTAATGATTTGTGAAGCTGTTTAAAAGTGACTGTGAGGAGGCAGCATCTGGGAGAAATGTTCTGAGACTCTGGACGAACAGTGAGAGTTTCCAACAATGCA
>OOFC01047914.1:0-29064 GCA_900323345.1 Pseudochromis fuscus
CTGGTTAGAGAAGCCAGAGTTTGTTATGAGAAATAAACAGTGTGGTTTAAATAGCCCAGTGGTTTTTGAGATGAATGTCTGAGGACCATGAATTATAGAAGTTCATGTACACACACACAGACACACATACATACCTTACTCAAGTGCAGCATGGCAGAAATGAGGATTATGTCTATAAAGAAAATGAAACACCGGATTATTCTTATTCAAATTTAGCAGTTACAGTAATTATACTTAACCTGTCTGCTTATCCACACTGATTTACTTCAGCCTGCTCTGTGCACCTCAGTAGATTATGTGTGCATTATGCCTCATCTTGACAATTACACAATAGTAATCTTCTGTTGATAAGGTAAACAAGCCCTAAATGCAGTCTCGTATTCTGTTGAAAGAAGTTATTAAAATGAAAATATGTTCAGAGGATTTATGTTTCCTGATCATATTTGATGGGACATCAGGTCTGCATTATTCATTTTCTCACCAAAAAAGCATAACTTCCACTTTCAAGACACTTTACATTATTACATTTATATTAATTACCCTTATAGATCATAAAATACTACAAATTCTTCAGGTTAATGATTATGTAGGTGTTGGCTCGTACCTGAGATTCTCCGGTGAAAGCTCCTGCTAATCCTGAGAGAACTTTTCCATGAATGACTATGAAGCAGGAAGTTTTAACAGCAAAGCCTCAATTTATGGCCCTTTGACTTTGCTCCTGCAGAGGTAGAGCCACCCAGTGTCACTGACCATCAGACTCCAGGCTTTTACTGGAGATCGTCATGAAGCACTCAATTTAAAGTAAACAGTGTGCTGAGAATGTGGTGTTCAGTTTATATGGAAAAAAATGTAACTGAAAATTCATCTTTACAGTGATATAATCAACAAAAAAGCTACAAAATCACAATTACCGTATTTTCCAGACTATAAGCCGCTACTTTTTTCCGACGCTTTGAACCCTGCGGCTTAAACACCGGTGTTTCTCATGTATCGGCGGCATGAAGCTTGTTAGCTTTTTACAAGCTAGCAAGCTCCGTGCCGCCGATACATTTAGCCTCGTCACATCAGACCCGGTCAGAGTGGACCACATGAAACTGTTCAAATAAATTCAATATAGACAGATGCGCTCAATAGTCTGGAAAATATGGTAGATATATGTCAAGTAACTCACACACACACACTACAGTATTGCTTTTGTCTACATTAAATATAACATTTACAGTGTAGGTAGTGGTCCAGTGTGGAAAAAGTATGTGAACCTTGAGGCTAACTCCATCAACAATAAACAGTAAATAAAAACATTATGGAAAAAACAGACCTGAGAAAACTTATGATCAAAAATTGTTTGCAACAAAGTTGGAAACAGAAAGTCGTCTCATGTCCACGGACCAGTTGTCTATGAATGGACATGATGTATTTACTGTGGCTACTCCCCCAAGAAGTGGGCAGTTCAAATGACTCCAAAACTAAAAAGTTAAAAAATATATATGTGAAAAAAAGAAGTCCCACAGTACCAACAACTCATTCGGTTGGAGTCTAGCATACACAAACCTTGATGTATTATTGCTTGGAGTACATTGTGTTCCTGGCAGGATGCTGCTTACGGACTAAGACCACATCACATTTATGACCATTTAAAGCAGGATACCAGCTAATTCACACTCCACTTGACCCAAAGAAAAAGCAGCTTTTCTCCTGAAGGTTACATGAGTGTAATACTTTACAAATTTGCTGATTCTGGGCTGGGATTTTACATTTTACTTTTTTTTTATGATTTCTATTCCTTCTCTTGATATACTGGCCTATTTTATATGTGGTATCCAGTGACAGGTGGCGCTGCTTTGACAAAGTGGCACATGACAGTGAAGCGCCAGCAGGACCACGGAGAGTTATAGCATTGCAATATGCTGTGACATTACAGCATTTTAATCCAGTGGAAGGAACTGTTTACACACACACACACACACACACACACACACACACAGACACTGCCTTTCACAGACAGCACATGTCAGTACCTTCTGTGCGAATGGTGAACGGGGAGTCCCCCAGTCTCTTGGCTGAGAACTGCCCCCCCAGAGAGGTCATTAGAAAGCACAGGCTGAAGAAGCCGATTCCCACCACGAATATCCTGCAACACAAGAGGAGGAGACAGGGAATGGATGAAAAGAGGGAGTACAGACAGATCGACATATTTCTTGGGAAGAGCAGGGGAATAGATGTTTTAGGTGAGCAGTTGGATCACATGAAGGTAAGCAGAGAAATAACGGAGGGAGAGTGAGAGAGAGAGGTGGAAAGTGAAACATTTAAAGGAGACAATGGAGTGAATAAACAAGGAGGAAAAAACAAAATGAGGAAGGCAGGCAGATGGACAGGCCGGCAATTATGGAAAAGAGGTTTTGCAGGATAAAATGATTGACAGTGAGCAAAACAGAGGGAGGGGAAATAAAGATGCAGAGATAAGAGGATGAAGGAAAGTGTGGAGGACAGCAAAAGAGGATGAAAGGAGAGAAGATGGAGTGAAGAAAAGGGAGAGGGGTGATTTCCAGAAGGCAAAAGCATAAATACAGCAGTGATCACACGTAGAAAAGTTGAACCTCAAAGCCAAAGGGCACATGAAACAAACTATTGTTGTGATGTTATTGCGTTGCATACATCCAGGAAAACTGCCAAAGTCAGGCTGAGCAGTTTGTCCCTAAGTGCGGGCAAAATGGACGTGATTACTCTTGTAATATGAGAGGTGAAGGGACCAGAAGACACCAAGAGGACAGAAGGCAACCAGAGACATGGAGGTGGTTAAGGTGTGAGTGAGTGTGCAACGCTAAAATAAAATCCTTTGAGTTATTGTAGACCGTGTCATCTTGAGTTATGAAATACATTCAAAGCCCACTGCTTTGTTGTATGGGAAATATCCTGATAGGTGAAACTCCGCTGGTTTCGAGTGATTATATTTTGAAATACTCCAGGAATGTGGGTTCAGATGTGAAATACGAGCCTGACATATTCTTTCCCTGCTTCGTGGCACAGATGTGAAACTTGAAATAGTCAGACGGGGGGGAAAAAAAAAAAGAGACTCTGTGTCAATCCCGCCATGAGAGAATCAGATCGTTGACTTAAAAGAGTTGAAAATCAGGTCTTTTGTGTCTGTGTAAATCCTGCCCTAGTTAAGTTACCCTCCTCGGTGTATATGGATCGGAGGTTATCTTATTATGCCGAGACTCTTCAGGGGAAACAGGGAGGAAAAAAAGCTGTGTGTGATTCTCATCCGCTGGACAAAATACCAGTCAGTCTCCATGACTAACAAGTCAAGCCCTACTTTTTAAAATGCTTGCTGCTCGGCTGCTAACCCCCAAAAGAGAAAATTCTTGGAGCATTTTGAAGAACTAGTGCAGCACAAAGGCAGATGTATGTGACGCACTCCAGCAAAAAGCCATTTCCCCAAATTTCCTCAATCATGTACATTTCCCCAGGTATCACATTACTTAGGGAAAGTAACACATCTTATGCAGCTTACGATGATGCAATAATAGCAGCAATGTACAGTTTCTTTGTAATATCATCATCAGAATTTGCTTAGATTTACTTGCACAGGTGGCTTCTTAAACTCCTGCACCAGAGGTTGGAAAATTTCATCTTTACATAACAAATGAATGAATAATTCATAACTATGGCTTTCCCTCTAAGGCCAGCCAAGAGCTGTTTTCTTGAATGCTCGGCCCAATGTGAAACCTGACAGTATATTCCCGGGATGGTAAGTAGCTCCTGTCACGCAAACTTTTTGAGTGAAACCTCTTAATACTGATGAAGCCGTAAGAAATGAGTTCCTATCAACAGCGAGGAAGAATGGCCACTTAAAAGGACATTTGCTGAACTGATCTGATTGACCCGAATGGATCAAGATGATGCTGAATAATCTGTTAAGTATAGAGCTGTGGTTTGGCAAAGCCCCCGGGGCGAGTTTGTATTCCCAGACACAGCCAATGTGTCTTGTCCTGAGTCGTAATACACTCAGGTGGCTTCAAGGGCGGCCAACAGGATGTGGCTTCTTTGAGGCAAACTTTCTGCTCTTGTACCACACAAGAACATATTGACATTGAATAATCATAATCGTTAAAGTCTGGCAGGTAGCGTCAAACGTGGTTACAGCTGTCTGATCGGCCTATTAAGTAAAGCAGCTATACACCGTCATTCATCTTTGTTTTTGGAAGTGATCAGATGAAGGTTTGAGCTGGAGTTGGATTAAATTAATTATACAACAGGATTCACTTGCAGCATGACAAACAGTAACCTGGATGTCTTCGTTTTAATTTCATTTTCTGAGCTCAGAAGCATGATAATAATGAACACTTTAGCGTGAATATCGCTGTGACCATCAGAATTACTGTAAGTAGCTTCAAAAGTAAGTGTCAGCGTGTCAGTGTCTGCCCCTGTTTGTGTTTCTTTATTGAATTTTCACCGCATAGGAATCAGATTCCCAGTGTTTATAGTCCCAGTATCAAACCGGGTTGCTTATGCTCACCATGCTTTCTCATTTACCTCTCTGTCTCTGCCAGGAAACTGTAATATTATGAAATAATAAAATATTCTCTCCATCTGTTCCAGGCATATTGTGCGAGGTATTAGAACAGCTCAATCATTGTCAGAGGACCAGGGAGCGGCGATACAGTAACTGATGTGAATCCAATCCTATACAATCATTATGATCAAGAGATTATTTGACATCACTATGGAGGCCGGGATCCAAAGATACTGATACCTGCGTGGATTATGACTCACTATAGTACCGTCTGGTCAGAAATCCAAGTCAGAGGTGGCTGAAAATCAAAATCACCTGTTCTATAGAGTTTAAACACTTCTGGCAACATATTATTCACTTTTTCATTTTCTTCACTGACTGAAAAGGTTTTAAAATAAAAGGGTTTCACAGAGAACATTAAAGGAAATTGGTTGATTTTACAGCTAGCCATGAAGTTGTTTTAATCTGCTTAATGCATTTTTTCAGTGATTACAGAATTAATAACCTACTGTGTGTGTTTATGTGTATGTGTGCAGAAACAGTGACTGATGGAGAGGGAAAGAAGAAAAAAAGAGATTTTGAACTCGTGTGGGTGTGCACAAGCTCGTCTGATGCTGTCCTAGGGCAATCGTTTCCCTTCTTATCATTTAGCCGTTTTTGCAAAGTGGCGTTAGGTGGGTGATATGAGAGGATTAGGCCCTGGTCCTGCCTGACGAGTCTTTAATTAACAGGCTTAAAGTAAATGCTCTGCTCTTTATAATTGGATCAGAGGGAGAGATGTGCTATCAGCTAACTGGCTTCCTCACACATATAGACTTATCAGATTTTGCCTCTAGGTAGATGATTTAGAAGCGGGAGCAGCTCTGCTAGGCGTGGAGGTGGAGGTGTTAGATGTGGTGGTTTCCAAGAAACTTTTCCCAGCACCTAAACAGACTGAAATTCTGGAAAAGATTCAGATCCCGTGGAGGTTATTCTGCATTTTTTAGAAGATGGTAACTTTCAATTTTCCAAGAGAGAAGTAGTACATTTGCATTTTTCTTCTTGGACTTCCCAGCAGATTAGATGTGTCAATTAACGTTAACTGTTTGGGAAAAAAAATGAGAGCACAATGACCTGTGTTTACAGCATAATACTCTACTGAGGTTGTCCTCGTAGCCCAGTGATCTAAGATGCATAAAACATTGTGTCAGCCCAGGGAGGAACTTTATCTCTCTGTGTTTTTCTTGATTTTTCTTGTAAAAACTATTCAGTAACAGCTAAAGGTTATTGAAAAAAAAAAAAAATCTAACTCTGAGCCAGGGGTCTCATTTTGAATGTGATATATATTTCTGTGGCAAGTTCTGATCAATTATGTTGTTAAGAGTAGTGTTGTTTTGTCACAAAGCTGCTTAATTGAACACATTTGATCTCCTAGGGTCTCTTCAGTTTTTGCACTGTTGCTCCAGCCTTAAATAAATAGTTTTCAAAAATCCAACAGGATTAGCAGGTGGAAACTGGGAGGGACAAAAAAAGCTGATTGGTAGTAACCACCAGGGGAGATCCTTTAGCTCTTTCACCTCTGCTGCTTTTAATCTCCAACTCCCAGAAATAAGAAAAGATTGATTAATTTAGTGATTTAAAGTCTGCCACTGCTCTGTATCTAGCAGAGCAAATCAAATGAAGCAGGTTGGCAGAGCATGGCTCAATGGAGTGTAAAATATCAACTCTTTATGTGGTTAACATGTGTAAGAAATCCCCTCCAGTTTCCCATTTTATATCCTCAAACAGAGCACGGCCACACAGCGATAATGGAGCTATCCATGCAGTGAGAAACTAAGTTACAGCTCGGTTGGCTGCAAGTACAGGCTTATTTACAACAGCATGCTGTCTGTGCATCCACATCCATATCTAATGCAGCTGGTAAACACAGGGAAACATCTGGTGTGTGGGGGGTTGGATGAGTGACAGCACCTGTACACACACCTTGCATCCAGATAATGCACACGTTGCCATATCAGTGCATTTCAACTCAGAACTCAGGTTTGGGACATCCACATAGAAAACACATACATCCACACAAAGCAAGCACAGAGCTGGAGGCTGAGGAGAAACTGTGCGCAGCTCTTTGTCTCTTACCTGAACGGTTTGAACGTTACTAGACATCTTCTGACCATAATTTTACCGTCGGTGCTGCCAGTAATCATTTTCCAAAACGAGCGACCCCTGACATCGTTGTTAACCTCCCGACCTGGAACTTGAGGTGACCAAACATTTTTATCTGCGTCCCATATCCAGCTGTCCACAGCGGAGACACACACGCAACTCGGGAATTTCAAATTAAAAAACCAGCACCCATTGGTTCTTCTTCAGTCGCCCAAGAGAAATGGTAGAAAGTTTCATTCACCAAGTCTCTTTACCCGCGCGTAAAAAAAAGATGTCATTTAAAGCGTTATTCCGTCGTGACGCTGTGGATCTGGGGAGAAGTCGCCGCGGGTTGTATCGACCGCTGGAGTCATATCCGATGTCAGACCTGCACACACACACAAAAAAATAAAATAAATGACGTTGGTGCAAAATATGTGAGGGGGAAAAAAAGTCTGTGTCGTTAGGAAATAGACCTCTGTGGAGGATTACAGAGGAGCAGAGGCAGCTTCGCGGACGTTTTAACTTCCCAGCGAAGCCAGCGAGAGTGTGGCCAGTCAGCTCAGTGCTTCACTTCAAGAGGCGCAGCGCAGCACCTCCTGTTCGTCCTTTCAAAATAACAGCCCTGGTGAGGAGAGAGCGTTTGTAATTACTGTCCAAAAAGTACATTTTAAAATCAACATCAGCTGTGTCAAACCGTGTATTTTATTTTTGATGTACAAAATAAGCTAACCTGACCATTCTGCGCCTTAAGTACAGTTTGTATTTGGGCATTAGACCAGCTACCTGTGTCTTTTGTTCAATACAAACCCATTTTATAAAATGTATTTGAACTACAATTTCTTTCTTTCTCTAATTTCATTGTCTTTAACTATATATTTATTGACTGTGTCTTTTATTTATTTGTGAAGGACTGTGTAACCCTTTTTGAAAAGAACTATATTATACCATTACTGTTCCTCCTCTTCCTCCGATTTCTATTATCGTTATCGTTAACTATTTACATCAGACCCTATACATTTGAAAAGGGGTCTCTACAGCAACACAAATGCTCAGAAGAGAAATTTTTCTTAACACTATTTTCTCCTTTTTCTTTTGTTTTCCCAATTCTGCAGATGTCTTGTTTTTAAAAATTCCTTTCAATTTATATCTTGTAGTCTAATTACTGCTCCGTTTATGCAACTAAATTACACTGGAAATTTCAAAGCGTGATCTAATGACTTACCAAGAAACTAATCGATCTGGACGAACAAAAAAAAAAAAAAAAAAAAAAAAAAACTCCTACAGATGGAATGAGCTTATTCAACAAGCACATTAACCATTCACCGCCAACACGTTTTCTTGTGTTTTATTCGGGAGGTAAATTCCAATTATTTCCTGTATCCTTGTTGCTTTCTCTGGCTGACTTGACCCTGGTCCAGAGACACGGTGATGGACTGATCCGGACGGTCGCGAACCTCTGCAGTCGCGTTGGCTCTGCACGGCGCCGTCTATGCCTCTTTTGTCCGAGCCGCTGTTGTGACAAGAGAAACACTCCAACCTCAACTTTCTTTGGTCCTGCCTCACTGCGAGCAAAGCATTAACCACTTTACTAACGCACACTTTGTCTTCTTTGCAGCCTCGAGATCTAGAGGCAATTTCTGTGCACACTGACTCCCTCAGGTGGGCTCGAAAGTATTATCTTTTTTCATTACCCAGAGATCAATGAAACACTGATGATTACATTGTGCTTTGTTGCAGCTGGATATGCTAAAAGTATGTGCCGACTTCCTCAGTTTGAGTTTTTGCACATCAGCTCCCACACTGTATGACTTGTAAGACTGTGTGGAACAGTGTGGGAAGCATTTCAGCACCACGGACAGCGAACGCGAGCAGGAGGCATCAGCGGCACACAGCGGTAGTCAGCGGTACTGCAGCGACAAGCACCACCTGCAGCAGTAGGAACAGCATCAAGTAGTAATACTATAAAGTATGCAAACATTTTGAGTTAATAGGGAACGCTGTGGCACAGTAAAATAATACATATATTGAGTTTTTCCCCTGTTTTTTCCTCTTGCTGGCTGCATCGCGACACACAGCACACAGCTTAAGGCACTATGCAGAATTACAACTCCAGCAAGTACAAAGGGGACCCAAGCTACAGCTCTAGACCACCGTATTTGTTCACTTACATGATTTGCAGTCAGTTTTAGTCTCAGCACAGATTATACAGTCTTTGTGGCCAGCGGACCATCGAAGCAGAAATAGAGGCAGAAGGGGGGGGTGAAATCTGCAGGGGACCAGACTGAAGATGACAGTGAAATCTCAAACTCCCTTCATGCATCACTTGCACTTGTACATGTGGATTTGACTGACAGCCCGCCGCCCACGCAGGCTGTCCCTCTCTGCAGGTTGTGGGAATAGTTCTGCTCTATCAGCGGGAATCCACTTGGCAAACAAGGGATTTTTACACCTTTGTTTGTGTGTCTCAGTGTGTGTATGTGCAGAATGAATTTTAGACCGCAGACACACACACACACACACACACACAGAGGCAGAATGATGCACATAACCACACAGTAGTAAAAAGCAGTCAAGTTTAAAAAGCATTCTGTCAGAATACCCAAAGGCATGAGGCATCGCTTCACTCCTGGCTCTCACAAAGCAAATATAGACATTATCCCAGGAACATTTCAAGAACTCATTTAGAAAATGTTGCACTATCTGTAGAGTAGATGCAGTTTAAAATGGCAAGATCTACCCACTGCAGCAGTAAACTGAATTGGTTCAGGGGAAGCACTGAAGAAGTTTTAAGTCAAATGTTAGAGTAGAGAAAGTGTCACAGGCCCTGTCACAGCTATAATAGGCAGCCTTTGGTAGTCCAGTCCTCCTTCCCCTCAGCTGGTTAAGTTCCCCCAGCAGCACTTGTCACCATTGTTAATGAGCTGTCTACCTTCAAACAGAATATAGCCTGAGGCCGAGCTAACCGGCAGCATCTGTAAAGCCCCCTCAGCCATAGAAGAAGCAGACAATCTGTAATAAAAACAAAGGACAGTCATTGTGCTCCATGTGTTTATTATCACACGTTTTGTGTTACATATTAGGGGCTGTTTGTTTTTGTATTGCTTTGTTGTTGTTGATGCTTATAAATGATTTTCTCACCCAGCTTACTGGTGGCCTCAACAAATGATAGATACTCTAAAATGCACTGATGATTACACAGGGCACAGGATTAATGCATAAACGCAATGTGTAATTTGTCCTATTTATAATAAGATTTATGGAGACTGTGTATGATTAATGTTTTCAGCATAGCATTGGGTGCTATCGCAGTTTTATGTATACAATTGGATTAACCCCTACACTTTTACCCACTGTTTCCTGCAGGCCTATGGTGTATTGGATCCTTTTTGTTATCTGTCAGTTAGTTGATATAACATTTTGACAAATCAGGCCACAATACTTTAGCAGCCAAAGACCCATCACTTTGCAGTTTCAGGAGGAGCACAAAACAGACTTCAGTGACCTCTTTGACCACACAAGATGGTGGGAAGTGTTATATTTTAATCTTGGCCACAGTGTGTCTTACAGTTTTCAGACCATACTTCCAAAATAAAAGTTGAAGAGATCTTATCTGAAAATAGTGCAAAATCCTTTAACTGCATTAAGATAATTTTGAATCAGTTGCAAAAATGCATTTGAACATAAATGTATTTAAAACACAAGAAGCAAAAAAAAATCACAGGAAAAAAAATGAACTGTGCATGAATAGAGCAACTCTGCACAATATAAAGAGAGCAGCAAGACTGACACAGAGACAGAGTCACACAGACAAACAGTCCAATAAAGACCAGGACACAGCTTCTTACATATGGTATGCTTAACACACTTCTTGTGAGATGGATGACTGAACTGGAGGGGGAATGTTTGTCATCTCTCAAATGATAGGAATAAATAAAGAACAACATTTGTTTCAACGGAGAAACTTCTTTTTATCTTCCCCACAACATTGTGATCACATTTCAGCCTCAACCAACTCTCCTAACAAGAGGAAATCATGTCTTTAAAAACTGCGCAAACCAGGCTCAGACTGTGCATGGTGTAAATTAGTGACTGGTCACAAGCTACATGGAAATGTATCTTGTTAAAAAGATTTTTTAAAAAATTAAGGAGAAGTTTAAAATGACAGAGATACTGTGTCATGTTTTATATGAAGAAACCTTATAGGGAGACTACTCTTTATTCTGTATTTTTCAGTATATTTGTCAATTAATTTCATTTTGAATCTTAAACAAACATCTTCCATGAGCTTCGTATGCCACCCTCATGTGTCAGGGACAGTGTGTTCACCACTGTAATATTTTGTGTACTGGCTTTCTTCAGGGTATATTGTCATTCTGGGCTGATTCATTTCCATTATTCTTCAAAGCCACTGGTGTGCTTCTGCTGTTTGTTTAAACACACATACACATGCATTGATTACTGCTACAGGTGGACTCCTGGCAGCCTGCTATAGGAGCAGACTGGATGTGCTGGATGATTGGTGCTGATAATCTTGTTGCGTGTGACGGTTACTGAATCCCTTTTGTTTGCACATCAGTTCACAGCACTCTGGATTATCTCAAGTATGATCTTCACAACTTCATTTAGAGAAACAAAGCTGGATTGGATAAAAAAGAAAAACAGTGATGGGCCATTATAAAACTAATCAACACTCTACAGTCTCATGTATGATAAAGTGTTCCTCAATTAATTTTAATTAGACTGCTTGACTCATTTGCAAGTATTTGATTAAAGCTAGCAAAGAACTGGTAAAGTAAAATCCTTCCTACAGAAAATGTACCATTTTCTTCATATTTAAAGCTAAATGAGGTATTAGAAAATGGTCCCACTAATTGACTTTATCTCTAATTGGTAGTTATAGACAATATATTCCATGTTATTATCCCATTTTGTGAGCTGATCAAGAAGCTGTTTATTGGAGCAGGAGCTTAAATTGATTTTCTATTTCTAGAGGCACCAAAAGGTCAAAGTCACTTCCTTATTTCTAAACACATCTTGTTGGAACAAAATGTCGGAGCAGTCAGCTCAACAAAAATGTGATTCTAATCAAGTGATTTATGCAGGTTATTATGAAGGTAAGTTGCTGCCACAACAGGAGTTGAGATGAGGACAACACACTGAGATCAAACTGCAAACTCTGCTCACGTAGACAAATCACATATCAGTGTCACGCACCCTGCCAGACGATCTAATTTAATTTTCTATGACACTGAAGAGGAACCACAGAAAAGAAAACAACGTTACTGTTGCAGGTCTTAAGCTGTAGTGAAAAGTAGGAGAGACGGCAAAGACAAGATCGAGACAGAGAAAGCAACAACAAAGAGCTGTAGGTGACAATGTGTGTAAATATATGTGGGTTTTCCCATATGTGAATCACAGCCAGTATCCACAGAAAAAATAAACACAAAAACACAGAACTCTTTCAATCTATATGGATATAAACCATGTGTGCATTGACTAACACAAGCTACTCGATATTTTTCATTAACGAGATGGTTTAACAAGTGGTCACTTGTCGGGATGAACCCACACAAGTCTGCAGGTCTTTGTATCTTTAAGGTCACAGTTTTAATTTTCTCGCACCAAACTTTACTGTTTAATAAAACTTTAATCTCTCACCATCTTAAGCTGAAGCTGCATCTGTGAAAATCCACCTGTTCAGCACCAGAGGGCAAAAAGACAATGTTGGCACATGACTTGGTGGAGACAGTGAAGCTTTGGACTGAACTGAACTTGTTTGCTGGTGCACTTTTCTTCTTCTTATTATCATTATTATTTTATTATTATTACTTTTGCTAATTCATTTATGTATGTGTGATTTATCATCTTTATTAATGTATTTGCTGCCGGACATTTGAATTTCTCCTAATGGGGATTAATAAAGTTTTATCTATCTATCTATCTATCTATCTATCTATCTATCTATCTATCTATCTATCTATCTATCTATCTATCTATCTATCATTTAGCAACAATGTATTTTGACAGTGGTGAAAATCCAAATGGAGTTAAAAGCAGGATACTGAATAGCTGAATACTTCAAATTAGAAAGCACTCAGAGAGCACAAACATCCACCAAGACATATTCCATCTGTACTGCTGCCCCCTTGTGGTGAAATAGCAACACAATCCCAATTATTTTTTTTTGGACAGGACCTCATCTTCTGAGCTTGCCCAAAATGTAATCATACGTTTCTTGGGTAATAACCTGTCTCTGAAAAGATAAATGAATAAAAACTGATTCAGATCTATTCATAGTTTATTCATAATGACAGATGTACAGACAAATCATCCAGTTGGGTCACGGGGGCACTGCCTCACTGTGCCACTCACAGAGAAACGAATAAAAATATAACTTTATTCCATAAGTAGGAATAAATAATCATGTTGCTCCATAACTGCTGAACATTGCACTCACACTAGATTTTCCCACTTCTTGAACACATGACCGATCCTGTTGCTGAATCACTACAAAATATACAGTGTATTAAGAAACAGCACTCTACTATTTTTTATTTAACCTGGTTATCAACAAAATTCTTCACATTTTAGAAAGACGACCAAAGAAACCTGTTTTTCACTTTAATTGATCTGCAACCTCCCGGCAGCTGTGGCTCAGGTGGTAGAGCGGGTCGCCTATGGATCATATGATTGTGGGTTTCGATCCCTGTCTCCTCCTCTCCACGTGTTGAAGTGTCCTTGGGCAAGACACTGAACCCTAAGATGCTCCCAATTGTGGCTAGCGCCTTGCATGGCAGCTCTGTAGCCATTGGTGCGTGAGTGTTTGTGTGTGTGCATGGGTGAATGAGGTGCCATGTAAAGCACATTGGGACCTCGCTTAGGTCATGAAAGCGCTATATAAGTGTACTCCATTTACCATTTACCTCTGTAAGTGCAACTAAGAGAGGAAATTAGACCAGACAATCAAATGAGCCTCCTATTGTTCATTTAGACCCAATCAGACCAACTTTTTATTTAAACTCCTCCATCGTTCCTTCCCTAACAAAGACAGGCTAATGGGGAGTCTGGACCAGGTCACAAAAAACAAACAAAAACAATCCATTACTGCTGAAGTGTAATTGAAAACAGAGCCTAGAGTTAATTACTAATCGTTAATCATGCCACTCACCTCCAGATTCATCCTCTTTTATCAACTTTTTTTAAAAATACCAATTAAAAAAAGCCTCCCTCTGGATAGGATGGAGAGAAACTGTTGAAAGGAGGGATAAAGACAAAACAGTTCAAACAAATGGAGTGATGACAGAAATCAATGGAGGAATGGGGAATGGACATGAGGAGAGAAGATGACAACAAGGGAGATTGATTTATCTGTAATGAATGATGGAAGTGGCTTGGTGGGGCGATTTGTCCCAGTCACGTCTGGGCTGATTGTTGGCCGTTTTGTGGGAGGTTGAAAGGCGATGGAGTATTGTGATGCTGATTGACAGCGCAGGTCGACACGAGAGAGATCATTTGCATTTTCATTACATTCGAGATTGACTTCGTTCTCCTGTGTGGTTTGACACTTGCGCTCGCACAGACGCAGCTACACACACTGTCACAGAAACAAGTAAAGATCATGATGCTCATCTCAGTGCATAGCCTGACCCACAGTTTCAATGCAGTGTGAGTGGAGCCGAATCATTTGCTGCAAAGAAACATTGGATCCAGGATGTTCTTTCAAATCGTGATCATCACAACATGTGGAGATTCTGACTCGTTTTCTTTTGGGATATTCGTGATAAGCTAAAGTTTGTGCTAAAGTTTGACATAACAATAAACAAATAATTTTTGGAAATACACTTATTCTGATTTTCTTCTAAGAGTTTTGTAGAAAAATCAATAGCACTTATGTGTTCAATATGTTGTTGTTGAAAGTGGTTCAGAGTCTACTTAACAGCACCAAGAGAGCACTTAAAAATGAGCAAACAGTGTATGTGTGGCAGAAGCAGGAGGATGGGAGAATACAACCTGCATACATCCTAAAATATTTAGTAAAAACATTAAACCAACCAATACTTATATACAGCCATTAAAGTAAAATGTAGTTTCGACTTGTTTGGTTTAGGGGTGAAAAAAGAAGGCTACAAATGACATTGTTGAAGCCTCATTTCTTTGTTTGTTGTCAACATTACACAAAAACTTACACCGACATTGTAGAAACCTTTTGGAGACATAAGGCTGTTAACCCAAGAAACAAATGATTACATTGTGGACAACATCAGAGGATGGTCTCCTGTCTGTAATCTCACAATCCCTATTGTTTATAATGAGCAAAAGTTTTAGTAAGATGGTGTCGTTATTCACCACAAGAGGGCAACAGGGTTCAGTCTGTGACATCAGTACAGCTGGATTATACCTTGGTGGAGGTTTGGTCTCTGAGAGCTTTCACATTTATTTCTTTCCTGCGCTCCTATGCAGTATTATTTGTGAAGCTGTGTGTACAGTTAACTCCCTCACATGCGCGCACACACACACACACTTATGTTTCTTCACACAATCACTCCTACACACTGTGTTGACAGGCAGCAGCCTTCAGACTGAAAGTCATCTGAAAGTAGCATCACTAAAGAAACGCCAAAGGGGAAAGGGCTGCGAGGGCCACTGGGGGCCTTAATGCTAAGACTGTGACTGACAGACCTGAAGGTCCATTCTGTGACAGCGGGGCAAGGATGAACGACAACAAGCTCCCAAAAGCATCTTCCTAGGGAGAGAAAAGAGCTGATCCCTGCATCGCGATCCAACAGGAAAACTCTCTGTTTGGATTTTCACTCCAAAAACACAATGGGCAGCCAGTGTGTGAATTTCCTGGATTACATGGACCTCACAAAGTTTCAACACACTGCATGGATTTTTTTTTTCACAATTTCTTTTCACATTTTTATAATACGGCATAAAGGGGAAGAACCTGAAGAGTGAAATCCAGCTTCTCTCCAGCCTCTGACTGAGTTTTTTAGCGTCTCTTTGTCAGGGCTGAATCCCGGTCGGTCTTTCACACTGAGA
Organism: Pseudochromis fuscus; assembly: GCA_900323345.1. Lineage (NCBI taxonomy): Eukaryota > Metazoa > Chordata > Actinopteri > Pseudochromidae > Pseudochromis > Pseudochromis fuscus. Next base: position 15,683 of record OOFC01047914.1, read on the forward strand.
GTGTAACATCCATGTTCCACATGGCGCCGACTCTGAAACCACTGTGCTGCACGCCCTATTTGCAACAGTTCTCACCTCCTCTAAGGCAACATCTCAGCAGCTTCACACAGACTCACTATAATTCAGCGTTACGTCTGTGTGTAATTTGCCTGCCCTGCTTTTGTTGGTGGGGCAGAGCGGTCACAGAAATTCAGGAAATGGTTGGACCTGAATAAGTGAGCGAGGAAAGAAAACTAGAAAACTTAGGGACTGGAGTGAATGAGCGGTCACGTCCTTTTGCAGCTTACATCAGATGAACCTCTTATCTCTGTGTGAGTTGAGTCCCAGGATGGCTTACTCAGCCAACAACCTTTCTTTCTGCCACATACAGTACAAGTCAGTGTCCCCATGTAGTCTGACAGTGAACCGTTGCCATTTCTAAGACCCCTCTCTCCTTCAGTTCCTCGCAGGCTTCATTAAATTGGTGCTACTGTAGCCAAACACCATCTCAGTTTCTTCATGCAATTCACAATCCTGACAGAAATGTGAGCAGAAGGGGTTTCTTGGTGCACAGCTGCAATCTCCTCAGTGGCCTCGCAGCACCGCAGCAGCTTATTTGGCAAATTATGGAAGTTTTTCATTCACTGGTGTGTCCAAAGTGGCTGAGGTCTCTGCCTTCAGGTGGCAAATGGAGAAAAGAGGAGTGATTGATCTGATCCACTTTCCACCTCATACAGCAATAAAAGACCAGACCAGGGCAAAATCAATACGGGTTTATAAAGGTTGCTCTTGTGCTGTGGATGTAATGTTATGACCACTCGGAGTTTAACTGGGTGAGGTGAAGGCAGATTGCGAAGGGAGGAAGTCGACGCTTGATAACCAGACAATCTACACTGCCCTTAAACTTCAGCATCAACATGTGAGAGTAATATTTCTCCAGTTATTCCAGGGACGAGGTCAGATGAGGTCGATGACGTAGGTGCATGAGATAATCATCATCATCTCAGGTGTATAGAGGGAAACCTCAAACAATCTTCCCAGCGATTCAACCTCTAGCGGCTGTGCTGTATTTTTACCAGCTCTACGCTGCACTGTACCCCCGCTATCTAATTGTCTACAAGGGTAGAGACAGTGTCCTAAATAGGACAAATAGTGCTGGGGCTCAGGCAAGGCAGTGATGTGTCAAACCCTGCCATGGTTGGTAAGAGGTTGGAGAGCCAGAGTGATTAAAGCAATGAATCACTACTGGGGAGGTCTCAGCTGTTGGCGTCATCTCACGCACAAGCTGGCAATTTGAGGGAGCCCATGAGCGGCAACAAGAAATTCTTCACTAAAAACCAGAGGACATACAAAGCAGCGTGCGTTTGTCTGACGGGACATGTTTTGATGTATACACTTTGTTTTTCACTGTGTTGTTTATACTGCCCTGTAAAAATGTGTCCAATTTCATTCTCATTCCTCGCCAGCTGAAACAAGTCTCATAAATCTAGGTAGTAGATGTGCACAAAGAGCCTCAATCTCTTTGTAACGCTGTGAGAAAATGAGTTCAAGTGTTACTCGCAGGTGGCTGTTGGAGTAGAAAGATGTCCTGCTGTGCTTATGCTAAACACAGACCCGCAGAATTTAGATTGTTTGGTTATTTGAGAGCTACGCTAAAAATACAACAAACACACCGAAGCAGAAATAAAACATGGAGGACAGCTGACAGGGAACACAGGTTCATTTCTGCAATCTAAATTAAAATAAATTTGAAATGAAGCTTTTTTTGTTTGAATACAGACTTGCAGTGGAGTGAATGTGCAAAGGGAAACACCCTACAAATCTTCTTTATGCTGAGCAGCCACTGGACATATTAGATAAACTGAGGCATTTGGGGAATTTTGTTTCAGTGACCACCACAGGTTCACTAGGTGGCGCAACTTTATTCACAGATGATTTAAAGCTACATATATCACACCAGTGGCTCTCAACCTTTTCCCACTCAGGGCCCACTTTTACATCTCAAAAATGTTCACAGCCCACCTCCAACCCCATAAAATATAGAGCATTGAACACCTGTAACATGTTGCAACACCTTCAGTATAACAGTTTTCAAGCACATGTCCATCAGCTCAACAGAGTTTTAACATTTAAAACATCATTGTAGTATTTTTATTTTCATATAATTATTACATCATACTATTTTGGAAATGATTTGGCGGCCCACTTGCAATACCATCCCTCAGGTTGGGAATCACTGGCGTACGCTGTAGAAATGGCCGAAGCAACCAGGTGCAGCCAACGTAGAAGTGCAAAAAAAAAAGGATTTTGCCACAAGACATACATAAATATATATATATATATATATATATAGAGAGAGTCACTTTTTCTATGATCAAATACGTATGTTTGTCAAAAACATACTTGATATGTTTCAACAGACCCTTCAGCTGTTTTAACCATGTCACACACCACCCAGTGACGAAACATGTTTGGTTTGTTGTTGACAAAAGTGTCTGATCACAGAAAAAGTTAAACAATATAGAAACTTAGACACTATGACCTTCATTGGATCAATAGATACAGTCAGTTCTTCTTACGAGTGATCTGTGTGGTCCAGCAGAAAAAAAAACCAAACATACTTAACCAGGTGACGTGTGGTTGACGTGTGGTTTCCTTCAGAAACAGGAATATTTAGGGGTATAGTTAGTGTGACCAACAGGCGTCGTCTCCAGGCCTGAACTCATGTTTCAAACACATTGGGTAGTGTCCTTGGGTTCAAGGATCAGACCCGCTCCTCTCTTCATTTCCAAATATGGTCACTTCTGGCTCCTAACAACCAACATGGTGACGTTCAAATGCAAACCTCCTGTCTATTGTGAGTCCGCAATCCAGTGGGTGACATCCCATTTGGGATTCAGTAATACTCCTGTTTCACCTGCTCCAGCAGTGGAGTAATTTGACAGCAACTAGAAATATTATTTTGCTGACCCCCATTAACTGCAGCTGAAAAAGAAATGAGGTGAGTGAAATAATGTTTTTTGGTTTTTCAGTTCACTGTCATCAACAATAACATCAACAATCTTTTTTTTTGTACACAGAACATGTTACCAACACTTAAACATAGCTTGACTAACAACAAGAGTAACTTCCTGTCTACAAGAAGCTGTTGTTCAGAGTGTAATGCATAGTCACTGTTTATAGTAAATAGACTCAGTGGGAAGCACAAGATACCATACCACAGCCTAAAGGTCAAAAGCAATATTAGCATCTTTAAAAAAAACTGTATGTAGGCACAATTATGCTTGCTAACAGCACCATGCTAACAAGTCAATACTGGCAATGTTCATACTGTGACATTGGGAACACTGGTGCACCTTAAAGAAGTACAAAAAAAATTACAGTGATTTAAACAACAACCACAACAAAACTAAATAAGACACCAAGCTAAAAATAAATCCCAGATTATAACACTGGATAGAAATGTGACCCTATTGGTCAGATTAATAGAGCCAATCAATCCTTGTCTTTCATTTCAGGCCATTGCTTGCATCATTTATCTTATTCAAGTAAGGCGCCAACGCCAATATTTAGCAATATGAAGTGTGATTGATGATGACACCCACAGTCCACATGGTAACTATGCTCTCCACGGCAACAGGATACTTATGCCTGCTTTAATTGACAGGACAGTAACAACATCCAGCAGCTGTTTTGTGACACTGGGAACCGAACAGCAGGTCTAATAGGAGCCATGGGTCTCATCAACCAAGATGCAGTCTGCGATTTTTTTGGCTGCAGCACCTCATTAGATTCCTATGTATAAAAGTAATTTGTATTTTTCTCAAGATGGCTTTTGAAGTAAGTTTGGATTAAAAAATATTTTGCCATACACCCAGCAATTTAAAGACTATTTCAACAAGGTTTTTATTCACACTGATGACTGTGAGTGTGGCGCTCTGCAGAGGTGAACTGGTGATATAGCAGTTCTACATCTGTGTCTTATATGTGCATGTCCATGATACCACACTGATGAAAATATAAAAAAATGATGTTGCTGGACACCTGCTGATAATATCTGATCCAAAGCCAAGTGGGCCCGGTGGTTGGTCTCGAAGACGGACACCTATAACGAGCTGCAGGATTTCTTGATCACAGGTCTGTGAACAGCATGTGATCTCCAACTCAGACAGACTCGACAGTTTAGTTGAGGCTTATTCATCTTTTCCTGTAGCCCACAATCCAGTTTTCACCAGAGCTGAATTATTATTTTTTTTATTTAATGATCCATGCCATTTTAGCATTTTATAGTTTGTCTTTCTAATTGTCTCAGCAGGATGGGGAAGAAATCTTCACCTTAAAGCAGCCATTGTGATGAAATGCAAATGCCAGTCAAGTATCATTTCATGTTCTGGCTTTGAGGGGCCAGCCGTGGGCATCAGTCAGCTGGCAAGCTTTATTTTGATGTTGAGAGAGGAGCTGAGAGTAGAAAAGCTGTGAACTGCAGCCAAGTCCATTTTGTTTAAGCAGCACATCTGAGTGTTTACGAGGCTGAAAGTCACAGTCAAACAGCTCTGTGAAGTGGTTTGGAAATACACAGTGACTAAGGGAAACAAAAACCGGTTTGTTAATTTAGCGGCGAACATCACACTTACATTAAAACAGCAAATTAGACTGTGATACAGATACTGGAGGCATAACTATGAAAAGAAAAAAAAAACACTCTTTACTAGTTTGCTCTGTGTTTGGAGCAAACAGTGTGAATTATCCTGGAGAGGAGTTGCACACACAGTGATACAGCAACTGATGGGAACAAACAACAGCAGATAAACTTTGAAATGATTCATACAGAATGGTTGATATTACAGTAATAAGTTTACCACTTTAAATCCATTTTTTAAAGCAGCATTATTCCAGTATTAACATTAAAAAACTAACCTGCGCAGATTTTTATTTTTATTTTTTACAGGGTAGCTACTGAGCCATTCAGCTAGTGTGTCTACATAAAACATAATACCATACAGATGTGAATGTTACGTGTTATTTGAACAAAAACACAAAGGTTGGTTCATTCATTCATTAATCGTCTATAGTTGCATATCCACAGTGGGTCAGATGGTGCATCTCCCAGCTGGCAAAGGGTTACACCTTGGACAGATCACCATACACAAAGACAGACAACTGTCCACACTCACACCTATGATCAGTTTAGCCTCATCAGTTCACCTAACAGCATGGGACTGTGGGAGGGACTTTGAGGCGACAGTCCCAAACCACTGCACCACTGCACCGCCCACAAAGGTTAGTTATTTCATTTCAAGGTTTGTACTAGATGGTCTCTTCAGAAAGTCTTCAGGCCACTGTTTGCACATTTAACTGTGTTATAGGTTTGATTTTAAATAGAAGATAATGAAAATCAAAAGCCAAAATCTCTTAAAACGGTATTTGGAAGAAGCCCCTTTGAACGTCTTCCTGAATGAGCTTACAAACTAAGCGCACCTGGATTTGGGCGGTTTGTCTCGGTCCTCCTGGCAGATCAGATCCTCTCAGGCTCTGTCAGACTGGATGGAAAGTGTCAGTGAACAGACATCTTTAGGTTTTGCCACTGATGTTCTCTGGGATTGAAGTCTTGGCCACTCAAGGACAGTCAGGGATTTGTCCTGAAGCGTTGTCTTGTCTGTATCCTTCAGGTCAGTCTGAAAGCTGCTAAAGCCACTGTGTCCCTTGTAATGCTCGAGTCTTCAGAACCAGTTTTATGCCAGGTCGTCATTTTATTGTGGCGGTCTGCAGGAAGTTCCTCAAACTCCATGGCTTGGTGTTTGTCCTGACGTCATGTCCAGTTTGGGATTTCAGAAACACAGGTCTACATCTTTCTGTCCATTTGCCACAGGTGGACAACAGTCAAATTTTAGACATATCTCATGGATATTTTAAGCAAACAAGATGCAAAGCTGCAGCAAAGGACACTTTTGAAGATTAGAAATTTTAATTTTCTAAAATTTCTAAGAACATGATTTCACTCTGTTCAAAAAAGCTTTATCAGATTATCTTGATATTAATAATAACACATTCTTATATCACAGACTATGAATTTAGAAAGTTTATAAATAGAAATATCATGATTTAGTGTGTTAAACCACTTCATAGTTCTGCCTAAACAAACGATGAGCAGTCTCTGTAGAATTAGGACAGAAGTCAAACCAAGGAAACTTCAGAATTAAATCTTTTCAAATGTTTAAAACTCTAAGACACATTATTAACAGTTTGTGTCCATTTCCCCCCAAATCCTTACAAAACCTGATGCAGATTGGCTGATAACTGCATCCCTGATTTTAAAATTGTGATCACTCTTGTTTACTTGCTCCACTAGATTACCATGAAAAAAAACCTTTGCCAGAAAGGTTGTATTTCCTCCTTGTGTAACCATATTTAATACCCATGGATTCAATTCATCTGGTTTGAATCCAGCTATGAACCCAGGTTTCAGAGTGGATTAGTGCTTTACACCTTGATCACCTTTAGGTTTAGTGTGATTGACGATTGAAATATACGATTTAATTAAACATAAAATGTTTATTTCTTCCAGAGCAAGTGTATTTAGTACATTTAGTGCTTTGCAGCAGAAAGTTCCTTTTCTATTCGCAATTATAAGGTAATAGCGGGTACTGTATGTTCCAGCTGATAATACATGCAATGCACAGGGACACTTTATAAAACTACCCAGAGGCAACGTTAATATGTAGAAAGAATTCAGTCTGAATAAATAAATAAAATACTCTAATGTATAAATTAATGTATTCAGTGAGTGCATTTACTTTGCAGTTCAATCACCAGCTTTGAAGCTCACTTGTGAGGGAGGACCCTGTCAACTGTGATCGATCAGTGTGGGACCGCCCATCAAAGGGTGACATTGACAAGTTGAAACACCTTTTTGTGTTTTCATCTGAGGTGGATAAAAGTTTGAGTTTATTGAGTCACGGCTGTAATCTCCACAGACAACAGTCATGCATTAAGAAAGGTAACATTAGTTTAATAGATTTTTTTTTTTTTTTTACCAGCGTTAACTGTAAACATAACTTTGAGATCCACACTTCTTCTTGAACAACAAAGACTGTGTTGCAGGAGACTGCTTTCTGCTTTTACTGTTCAGCATTGTTTGGCAGTCGCTGTTTGTTGGCTGTAAAACAGTAATTTCTGAGGAGCTGGCAGACAGAAATAAATGGATTCTATTTTGAGACACCTGCTGTGTCTAGACAGGCTAGATATGCCAATACTTGATCTGGCACAGAGTCACTGGCGGCATTTATGCCTAAAGATCTCCTCCAGCCAAGAAAGATTGTACTTGTACACACACACAGGAAGATGATTTGCACAGCTGGATTGTTTGATGAGATGAAAATAAATTCACATTAACTTTCACATGCTTAACAGTAGAAAAGGTCCACTTTATCTGGGCCTAAAGGGGGTGCCATCATGCAAAGGTCTCCTTAATGCTTCCAGTTCTGGAAACACTCACACACAAACAGGCTATAGACTTTTCTGTGTGAAGTGCAGAAAACACCATCCTCTGCATTATGAAGTGTATGCATGTCTTTGGCCCACAGTTCTCCTCTTTCCTTTGGCTGCTTGAAGTTTCTCTTGCAGTGAAGAGGAGGTGCGAATCGTCCCCATTATATTTACACAATGAATAAAAAAAGAAATTCTACACTAGACAAATACTCCCAGAGGCAACGGCTGTGTGTAACAGCTTCGGACACACTGATCAATATACTGCTGTCTTTAGAGAGTTAATTGAAAAATATATGACTATTGTTATTTAATTCTAAGAAAAAGAAGTCTGCATTTACTGTTACTGGATGTGTCTACACAATAGCAACCATATAAGAAAAATATAATGTATAAAAATATGATATAACTGTAATATATAACTTTACAATGTTTTTAACTTTACTGAAACTTTCACAAATGTATACAATGCATCAGAGTGGTGTACCTTTGGTGTAGGAGTTTAGTATATTCACTACCTCTGCCAAGGAGATTATGCTGTTGCCAACATCTTTAGAGATATTACCCAATAAACAAATGATTACATTTTAGATGAGATCAAGGTGAATGTTTTAACAAGATAGTTTTGCTATTTCACCACAAGAGGGCAACAGTATTCAGTCCATAGCACCAGTACAGCTGGATTATGCTTTGGCAGAGGTTTGCATTTCCTCAGTGTTTTCTAGTTCATGGTAGAATTGCTATTTAATAGTGACAAAGATAATTTCATGTTATTTCTGTATAAATACCTTTCCTAGTGTATAACTGATCCTCCTGTTCAGCCACAGAGTTGGTCTGAAATGGAATGAACTAAACCATATATATAAATGGACAAAGCAGCCAGGTTTAAAAAATGAGGGTAATGCCAAAGTACGAACAATGTGTAATACCCCTGATGGCCACTAGATGCTGCTTCCAAGAAACTCTGGTTCCAATTGACTTGAATAAAAAAAAAACATATTTTTTAACCAGTCAATACATTTCCAGGAGCCATTCTCATGTCTCTAGCTAAAGTCAGCGCTTCTTATTCACAGTCTGGTGGTCCAGCAGAAAATTATTTCATCGGTAAGAAGATAGAGTAAGAACCCAAACAAATAAAAACATTTCAGTATTTTACTGTAGGCTACCAGTAGGCCTATGGAGCAGCCTATATAGGAATTAAACACACCTGACAGTATGGTAAACAATTTATTTTAATGGAAACACTGATAAACATCCAGAATACAAGTCTCTAACAACAGATCATGAGGTCAGCGTCTCCTGACGTCTGTGGACCAATTGTGGAAAACGTCCCAGTGCATTAAATCAAACGCACCGATCCCCATAGCAACCACTGTGTTTTGGAAGTAGACACGCATGTGTACTTATGTACTGCTGAGCAAAATCCTCATTTGTTAGCTCATAAGCAGTTTCTTTTCTGAGTTGTCCTGTATTGTTAAAGTTGAACAAAATAACATCAAACACAACTGTTTACTCTCCTACTGATTTTATTTGGGACATTTTGCAACAAATGTAAAGATATTAAAAGTGTGGGACACGTTTCAAAGGCCGGGCACAGAGGAGACCACCGGGCTCTCTCTGAGAAAGGGACAGAAGCAGGACAAGGCTCCGTCCAGCATGGACTAAAACACAGCACGGACACTTCATAAACTATTTGGAAAGAGTTAACAGGAACTTTTAAACAGACAAAGTAGTTTTCAACACTGCATATTGCTAGCATTACCTGACCCAGAGAGCAGCCAGGACTGGTTCTGAATGACGGCTTTATAGCAGTCAGCTGCTTCCCATACTGTGTACCACCACTGAATCTTTTAGAGGTACACAGTACCGGACCGTACTGGCTTACTTTCACCCCTGCTTCTGACTCAAAAGAAAAAAACAAACAGCAAACAAAAAACATGGCATCATTCATATGCCAAACTCCATGCCTGTCCACAAACAGGTGACATCACATTAGCTTCGTCCATGCTATACACAGTCTATCACAAAACAAAATGTGCCTCTCTTCGATGTGACCAAGTTCCTGAAGTAATTTGAGGTACATTGCCATTGCTAACAGTCCACATAATGTGGACAGTTAGCAGAGGAAATAGTAGAAAACAAGGACTGAAACTGTCCACTTGCATGATATTGGTGTCTCCTCTCTACCCCCCTCCTCTCACTCTCTCTGTTTAAACTCCTATTAACCATTCACACTAAATGGCTCTGGTATTTCAGACAATTTAAAGTCCCTCTCCAGCAGAACGAACGGTGCGATCGAGCGTGGCAGAGAGCTAATTGAAGTCCGCTGACACCATTAGCAAACTGCCATCAGGCTGATAAACAGTCGTATAACAAGAGGCTGACGGCTGGAAGCGGGACAGAGAGACAGGTGATGATAAACAACACAACACTGATTTCTGTCTCACAGGTCAGACTACGTCTCTCTTAACAAACCAGAAGAGAGACAGAGTGAGCAGAGGGGCTGCTGGGGACGAAAAATGCATGAATATGCACAAATTCACACACAGAGCTGAACAGTTTATTTTTTATAGGCTTACACCATAATGTGTCTTTCTCATGCAAACTCACAAACCTTTGTTTCAAATCTTTTAACTAATCCCATGTAATCTCCTAACTGATTCACCTCTCAGTTACTGTGGAGCAGCACTTACTCTGGTCCAGTTCTCAGCTACAAACAAAGCTGTATCAGTCTCATCAAAGGTCACTGAATACAGTGACCTGCTAGCCCCTGTGACGCACTGGCCTTTATCTCTGCAACCCCAACTAATGCACCGTGACTGTTGCCTTTGCTGAAAGGGCTAACAAGCGTACAACTGCTGAGACATGTACTTTGTAGCAGAGTCTTAAAGAGAGGCGCGTAAGATAGCACTTTCTAAAGGTGTATCACAAATACAGACAATGCTATGACTGCATTATATTTGATAAATGATATGTTACAAAGATCCTCCAACACCATGTCTGGCAGTCGCCCACGGTGGAAATCAAACCTGCCGCTGTGGCAGTGTTTATATTAAACCATTAAACCACCCCTCCCCCCCAAGTCTGGCTCAAGAAGCAACACAGAAGGAGCCTAAACAGGCCAGTAACATGCTGATCTGTGCCATCGTCTCTCCCACTGCGCTGTGGATTTGATTTGGCTGCGACTGCCTTTATTTCCCCTGGGCTGCACTGCTATCACAGTGAGGCGAGGAGGTGAGCCATCTTGCTGAATGGAAATGCTCCCATAGATGTGCAGTATGTGAGAGACTAGCCCTTGGGACCAATACCGGCTAATGGCTATCTGATTGACTGGGCAACGAGAGGAAGACAGGCGAGGAAGTGAAGATGGGGAGTGCAGAAAGGTGACAAGCCTGTCTATCTGTTTGTCTTCCCAACCACTCAAGTATAATGCTGTACAGAGGATGTTTATGAATGCTTATTGGTCTTCAGTGTATACATGTGAGTGTTTGCATGTGCGTTCTGTGCCACCCCACCCCACCACACCCACCCTACCCACCCCTATACCTTTGTGCCTGTGGCCCTAATGACGGCTGCTTACAGCATAATGTGAGATGTGGTCAGATAATGGAGGAGGTAATTACTCCAGCGCACAGCAGCCGCTGGTTAAGAATTACATTATTGATTGGTGGGATGCAGCAGCATGACAGGTCAGGGAGGGATGCAAAAATGGAGAAGAAAGAAAAATCAACTCCTAAAATAAACAGCCCATCTGTCTGGCTTCCAGTCAGGACATGAGGCTCACAGGTGAGAGTTGAACAAATACGCTACAGCTGAGCAGGCTCCCCTCAGCACGGCAACATCTGCAGTCATGTGTGTGTGTAGTGATCCAGACAACTCACTGAATAGGGAAATATCCTGGACTGCAGCCGAGTGAAATGAATCTAAATGTTAGTCTATATGCAGGGTGTCCAAATGCAGCTCTACTAGGAAACAGGAATGAATTCAGAAGGCATTTAATTGACATCCGACACACTCGATTTGATTTGTTGTGTGTTGCGATTGAACAGCTACAGTCACTGCACCACCCTGAGCAGCAGGTTGCACTGAATTATCAGCACATACTTCATAATAAAAAGTGAAACTGGAGTCATTACTGTTGAAAGTTCCCTCCACAGACACATTTTATTGTTAGAGCTTTTAAAAAATGATACGGCGCACTAAAAAAAAAATCAAATTTTATTGTTAAGAATCTGGTGACACTAAAGGATTTAAGTAGATTTTTTATCTTGCATGAAGAACAGTTAAGGTTAGCTGGGTAGTGGTGTTATTTACAACCTGTTAATATTATTGTAAAACTGTCATTATTCCTATTCCTACATTATTTAGTAACCCACACACAGAAACACACAGTAGTTGTATTATACAACACATAAAACACACATTACCTTGACCTGTTACCCTTCATCCTCAGTAGAAATCAATACATTATATTGATTTTCTCTTAGACAGCAGCTTGTAAGACATTAGGCTCTGTTTTTATTTCTCCTGTTTGTGACCCCGTCCATGTTGGAGCATCTTTGTGCCGCAGCAAAAAGCATCAGGGCGTGACACACAACACACGATTGAACATCCCTATTTATACTCACAGGAGCTAATTTTCACCACAAACTCTCTCATCCACTGAGAGGATGAATCCCTTTGACATTCGGAGGTAAGTCTCCTATTCAGCAGGCAAACAAGGTGGTAACTCCAGTTGTTAAATGTCAGTAGGACTCCACACAGCACAGGTAATTACACACCCAGATCTGCCCTCCAGCTTGTGTGTGTGTCAGTTTGTATGTGCGACGCTCTGTATGAGGGTTTGGTGTGTGTGTTGGTGTGATTGCTGTTAGCTTTTCATTAAAACCAAAGGCCTTGCGGACTGGTGTTTCAGTGTTATTCCCCAGTGACTGGCTTTTTTTTTTTTTTTTTTCAGTAAGCTCAAGGCGATCAATTGCCAACTAGGGGTAAAGGGAGAGATGGATGTGAGGGGGTATACTGAAGGATGGATGGATAGAACGAGGAAGGGAGGGAGAGACAGGCAGGGACTGAAGCATGGAAAACAGGATTGATGACATAAAACTCCACAAGCATAGAAATCCCTTCATTTTTTTTGCCACGAGGTCTCTTGTGGGCAACTGTGGGGAGAGCGTAACAAAGTCAGAGGAGCTGGAGGAAAGAGGAGAGAGGAATACTGAACAAGGGTGACTGTAAAATTGGCCTTCCCCTGTCCCTCTCTCCAGCCCTGAAATTGTGTCACTCAGTGTGTGTAATGACCAGAATTACAAATTGCTCCGCAGCCACCTTACATGTTCATGCAATTATTTTTCATGAATCTCACACAGCACTATGTTTGACTGCTAATTCATGCACCTCACAGCGTGCACTAAAAAGTTTCTTGGAGAAGAAAACTCTTATTATAAAAGTCCACAAGTCTGTTAAAAGTCATGTCTAGTCTGTAGATGTCACATACTTTAACCTCTGAGAATGGAGCTGTATTTTTATTTTTATTTGTTTATTTATTTTTTTACCTGTTTGTGAAAGGGTCGCTTCGATCCCTCACATGTCAACAGGAAACTGAAAAAGGATCACAGCACATTTATTCCAGTTCATGACCTGGTAAGAGCACAAAGCCACAAATAAAAGGAAATAACAGATTGTGGTACCAAATTATTTATATACATTTTCAGGATCTGAATTAAATGTCAGCCATATTACCATATTTTCCGGACTATTGAGTGCACCTGACTATAAGCCGCTATTGAATTTATTCGAACAGTTTCATGTGGTCCACTCTGACCGGCTCTGATGTGACGACGCTAAATGTATCGGCGGCACGGAGCTTGCTAGCTTGTAAAAAGCCAACGAGCTTCGTGCCGCCGATACATGAGCCACGC